>VDFB02047144.1:37258052-37355817 GCA_007258455.2 Sequoia sempervirens
ATTTGTGTTTGTGCATTTAGGTGAAATATTAGGCATACCCACATTATATAAGTATAGTCGAAGCATAACATAAAACACTCAATGCGATATAATATTCAATGAAATAACATGAAATCAACACATTTAATTAGAATTCATCTGTAGCTAATATGACGTAGATATAAGGATATAGAAATCACTAATAATCAACATATATAATAAAAATAATGAAGCTAAAATATTCTAATATTCCAAACATATAAAGTCATAAAAATATGCATCGTATAATACATAATTAGAAACCAAATACCATTGCAAAATATCATTGATAAACTACATTAATAACAATATAAAATATCATCAATAAATATAATATGAAACATACAAGTTATATAGTCTAAAACATTAAAAATAAATCAATTCACATTACTAAAAACAAAAAAATATCAATAGTTATTTCACATAATTAAAAAGTTACTTTTATAATTTCTAGCAATGGTTAGAACAAAATTCGTATATATTAAAATTGTAGAAAAAACAATGTAAAATATACCTATATTGCTCTTGGATTTATATGACGGTGAAGAATAAAAAGAAAAAGATGTTGCTGGTTAAAAGTTAAAATTTTGAATTAACATAGAAAAAAATATTTAAATGGGTGAAAAAAATGAAATAATATAAATAATTGACAAGTTACCTAATTGTCTAGAAAACGATTATGATCACAAGTAGTAAAGCTATAGTACTTGTGATATTGTGGCACAAAATGCATGACAACGCATATGGTTATTGCTTCTCCATAAGTCTGTAGTGTTAATAGGATTGTTATAGTGACTCATAAAATGAGTAACATGGAATGTAAAATCATGGGAATAGAGAATGTTATAATGTGTTTAATAAGGACATCTCAATGATTGACATTGAAGAGGTGCTTGATGTCGACTTTGGTTATGTTGATATGAAAGATGAATGTTATGAGTGTTATATAAAGTTCAAGAGTTTTCTTTGGTATAAAAGTAATGTCTTGTTCTCTATTTGACACTTAATGAGTGAGTTGTGACTATTTATTTTTCTTGAATGATCTTTATGGAATAATCTAGAAGCAATGCCTTACAATCTAAGTATTAGACAATGACAAAGAATCAAGTTGTGATGAATTTTCTTGCAATTTTTACAAATTGCTTTGAAACATTGTTAGATATGACTTGCTTTAGGTTTATGTGGAAATCAAAAGATTTGGGTAGGACTATCAACAAAGGAAATATTAAATTCATACCTAAGATCTAGATGATCTTGAATCAATCTACAATTGGAGATCTATCACCTTGCTTAATGTCTTCTACAAGATTATTTCCAGTCTTTCTGTTTTACATCCACAATCTACGTCTACTTTTTTCTTAACCTAACTAGACAGAGTTTATCAAAAGCATATTCATTTTAGACAATATAGTTATAGCCTAAGAAGGTATGGAATGGAAAAATAACTCAAACCAACAAGCTCTATTCCTCAAGATTGACTTTGAGAAAGAATATGATAGGATTGAATGGACTTTCATTCATGTTATGCTCCAATAACTTGGCTTTGATGCTAGCTTTCTCTAGTCTATGCAAATGTTTTTGATGATTCTTTTTCTTTTTTGACTATAAATGACACCAAATCAAAGAAATTTGGGCCTTTTACTTCTATTAGACAAGGACATCCCTTGGCTCTAATGCTTTCTGCTCTTTTCATTGAAAGGTTTGGCAATATCCTAGAAAATTTTATTTCTTAGAAGTTGGTTGATGGGATTTCCCTTCTTTGCAATAGCTCACAATAACTTCTCAAAGGCCATTTTATAATGATTCTTTCCTCACTTTGATTGAGGATGAAAAGGATACAAAAAATATTTGATGTGTCTTAAAACTTACTTATTAGCTTCAAGTTGTAGTATAATTTGAAAGAAACCATTATATACATTTATTTTTTTCCTAAACTAACCATAGAGGTGCTTATTATGCAAATTTAAGATCTTTGCAATTATAGAAAAGAGAAACACTTATAAAAATATATACAACTTAAGGGTTTACATGGGGAAGCCCTTTCTTAAGAAAATCCCCACACTCCAAAAGCATAAGCACATATATTATTTAGCAATAACTATGGTTACAATAAAATCAAGCATACACAACTTATAGGAGTATCATCAACATAAAACTTTGGAATGATTTAGATAGAATAATGATACCTACAAAATTAACCATACAAACTACATCTCCAACCACCAATAAATAGGCAAGGTTCAAATTGAAAACCATTTGCAAAACCATAAGAGGTATGGTACCCAAAACATGGGTCCAAATTCCAACACCCCTCTTTGGCCTTGTTCCTCCTATCTCTGTTTAGCATATTCCTTGTACACTCTTATATTGTCATAACCCATTATATTTGACTGCCCAAAATTGGGTGCCCTAATTCATCCTCATTCAACCCATTTAAAGATGCTTAGTAACAAGTGTCGAATTGACCTTTCCATAATGCTAGTTAAGATTCTAATTTAACGTCCCTCTTACATGTTCTTACAAGTAATAAAAATTTGTAATATGTAACTCCCAACATGTTCACATTACATACACCACAATATATTGACACATGTCCAATGGATTCCATCTCAATGTGGGATGCACACCTCCTCATGCGAGGAAAAACTCCACTAAATATGAATTCTATGTAACCTCCAAATGGGATACCAACTCTCTTACATGAAGAAAAAATACATAAAATATTATTTAAATTGAGCATTGGGAATGCAAGGTTGTAACACCTTATCCCAACATAATTAAGTGACATGTAATATGTTGTGTTATAGGAAATATTTATTACCTCTTCTAGCTTGGATTCAAACCTAAAAGCACAAAAGTGGATTAAACACAATTTTATTTTTTAGATTCATGGGTATTCGTCCAACATGTCATGCTTCTTTGTCCTCTTTGTGGTAACACACCATTGAGAAAATACAAAAAATATCCCATTGGATAACAAAGTAACTTTTTATTATTAATAATTATAGATTTAATTCAAAGTCTTCTCAAGAACACACATTTACTTCATCTCTCGGTAGGCTCCTTCTAAGGCCTCTTATTGCAATTCAGAGAAGTTACCTTAGAAATTTATTTGGTCTTGATATAATAAATGTAAATGCTTGTGTGTGTTGGTAGGATAGATCTAACTTTGCAACTTTCCTCATCCACTACAAATAAAATATAACAAACTTATCCAACCACCAACTAATCCAAAGGATGCAATATGCATAGAAGACACACTTCAAGCTTATACTTAGGTATAAGTGTAAGATCAAAAGATGTATAATTTAAGGAGGGGGGTGAGGAGGATATATATATAAGAGAATAGAAGAAATATAAAAATATATGATATGATATGAAGTGATGTACGATAGAGAAATATATAGGATTGAATATGAGATGTAATATATGAACAATACACATATCAACATTATACGATAAATATAGAATACCACAAGTTGGCTTGACTTTATATAATATGTTATGATATATGATACACATATTAGTAATTGTATATTATCAACTTTAATTATTAATCCCTATTATAACCCTCAGTGACTCAGTACATATAATACTTGATCAAGTTCTATTATCACTTAGTTTGAGGTATAAATAAAACACTCAAGTAACTTACACTTAGATCCTTGATTTGTATTCATTGTTGACAACATCTTGGTTTTATTTTTGGGACCTTGGTAAAGTAATAAAGGAAAGGTCAAATCAATAGAAATATTTTTTTTGTGGTGGTAAATGAGTTAGTAAAAGAGGACTATAGTAAAGGAGGAAACATATTTATGTGTTTGTGATAGAAATGTCCAAGTTCTAGCTTTGTGAGAAGGGGTTAGGCACCTAGGGGATGCCAATCAGAAATAGAGAATCTTGGAGGGATCTCTAAAGAGATACAAATTATAGAATAAAGATGAGGATGAACCATTAGATATGGATAAAAGGATTAATGGAATGCCAAATTAAAAAAACTCATGGTAAATAGAGGTAAAATGAAGGAAAGAGAGACAAGAGAAAGATTAAGGTAGTAATGGATTTCAATATGGAAGAAAAGAGATTGAAATAGATTTAGGAGAAAAAAAAATATAAAAAAATTATACAAGAAGATAGAGAAGGTGAATTAGATTGCACTAGAGGTGTTGTTGCTAGAGAAGAAATTAGGAGTATTAAAATAGGGAAGAGGAGCTAGATTGCACTAGAGGGGATGTTGATATTTTTAAAGAGGAATAAAATAAGGAGAAGCCACCATTAGAATAATTGAGCATCAATGAGCATGCCAAAGGGTTTATATATCTAAACCCATTAATTCTATGGAATTCAGTATGATTTTGTACATAGATGAGCATGGGATAATTGTACCACTCCACAAATAATATACCCTTGAGAAACTCAAAGAATCTAAAATAAGAAACTAGGATTCTACAAATATTAGTAAACTATATTGAATAATATGTAATATCCAAGGGTTCATCACCATTCAAATTTTTGGCTTGTGCACCTTATCTAGAACATAATTTATCTAAACTAAAAATAATAGTTAATGATGGATTTAGAATCTATTAAACCCTTTAACAAAATTAAAACCTCTAAATTTTAGTGTAGAGTATTTAGATAATGTGGTAAGTAAAATTTTGGTATTACAAAAGAAAAATATTTTTAGTAGCTTGAAGTTGCAAGAAGATAAGAACAATCTAGAGGGAAAAGAAATGAAAAAAATATTCAAGGATCTTGCTATGGATACTATTAAGATGATTAATTGGAAGGATGGGGAAACTCTATATTAATTGATAAAATATTGTTAACTAATAAAAAGGAATCTCCTACATTAAAATGATCACATGAAGAGGTGAAACATTATAAATAAATTTGAAATTATATTCAATTTGCATAATTAAAAATAAAATAAACTTATCAATTCACACAATTAAAAATTCCCTTAAATCAACAAAAAATGCCCCCATTAATGGGACTACTAGTGTTATGACTAAAGCCATGACTAGGGAAAACACAATATGGTTCTCCCCTGAGGTAGGTTGGGTTAAACTAAACTTTGATGGGGCCTCTAGGGGAAACTTGAGCCCACCAGGGGCATGTTACATCTTCAAAGACCACAATGGTGAGACAATTGTAGAAATGAGCTTCCTCTTGCCTATAGGGATAAACAATTAAGTTGAGATGTGATGGAACCCCTGAAGTTTTTTGTGTTCCATTTCCAAAATCTTGATGAGTTTAGTGAATTGTGGGTTTTGTCTCCTGTTACTGTATAAGCGGTTTTAGGTTTACCTAAGTCTCATTTGAAAAACCCCTTGAGTCTATCCTCACCTAAGTTTTATTTTTTGGTTGACTCCTTGTGTCGGTCATCAATCCTTTAAGTCACGACTATTGACATCAAAACCCATTGAGTGACCGACCCTTTGGTCCTATCTTACCGATTGATCTTGTTGGATCATTATTTTTTAAATCTTGCTAAGTTGGCCTAAATATTTCCCACTAAAAAGTCTTAAGTCTTTTATGTCGCGGATGTGGCTTCATCAACCTAGTCGGGTCCCTTTTAGGATTAACAATTTTTGACATGTGTAGATGTAAGAACCCCTAAATATTGTTCGATCAATGCAGAAAATCTGGACTGTAGCCCGCATGCTCATTCTATTTTGTCTCTCATTCTTTTATTCATTTGGGCTCATGAGCAAAGGCCATGTGTCCAAGACGATTGGTGGGCTAGACATCTTTGATAAAGCATGCAGTTTTATCATTAAATAAGATCAACGATGGGAGATAAATGAGGTGGTTGCATCTGGACCGTTCCCCGTGTGCCCGTTTTCTTTTCTTGATTATTAAAATAATCACACGGGCTACTGGGTGATTGCCACTTGTCTTTGCTGATGATGGGCCCAAGGGTTAGTATGGCTCAATTTTAACTAAATAAATGGTCGATAGTGGGTGACGTGGATTAATCTTGACCGATCCCTGCCATCCCGTATGGGCCCATCCTTCTTGCAAGATTCCCAATAGGGAAGCAGGCATCTACCCCATGGAGTAATCCTGAGAACATCGAAGCATAGACACGTGGGAAAATATTTAACTAAAATCTCAACATAGGGCATGGGAAGTAAAATGTGCATTACTAATATGCATATATTGCACATGCTTAAAAAATCTTTTAATCTAAGCCATAGATGTCGCATGAAGGATAAATTTTCTGCTAGTTAAGGAGTGTGTATGACGAGGCCTAGAGATCTAATATTAGCCTCTCCCTGTCTCCCTATTGATGAATGTTGCACATGAGTTATGGCTCATGGGGGAAAGAGGAAAAGGACATGTGGATCATGGCTATAAAGACAAAGAGAAGGTGGAGCTCGTGTACTATAAGCAAGTGTTTCCATGTGGCCTCCTGTCATTTGATATGTGTTGCGGTTGTGCACAGTCAGATCTTTCATAATATTTTGGCCAAATCTGGATCATGAATCAATTAACTCTCCAAAAAGATCAATGATTGGTATTCAAAACTTAGTCGAAGGAAAGCAAGTCATTCTAGTTCGCGTGGGTGAGCCTTAATAATTGAAAGCACATTGAGCTACTGAAGTAAGGAATTGCATAATTTTTTATGTTTATCTTAAAGTTATAATTCAACATTAAAATTATACTCAATACACTCAAGGAGCTCATGCTGTGGTTTCTCAACATCTTCTAACCTTGGAACTAGTGTTTTCAACTTGCGAGAAAACTAGTAAGTCAACTGTTGCTTTCTTTCTAGCATATTGATAAGTTGTGATTTTTCAAAGCTTAAGTTTGTTAGGGTTTTCTTGGTTCAACTTTTTAAGGTTTGATGTTCATAAAGAAGACCTATTTAATTCTACATTTTCATAATTCATTCCAAACTCTCACAAAATTCATAGGCCTTGTTCAGTTAAACTGAAAAACCCTGCCTTATAGTGCTTCCTGCATTATGGCTCCTAAAGTAAAAGTATCTTCGTCTAAAGGGGAAGCTTTCACTCCCAAAAGGCCTCTAAATAAAGACCTTATGGATCAATCACCACCCTCAAATAGTGACAAACCTAAAGGCTAATTGATTCCCAGAGGTCCTCAAATAGTAGAGGGTTTGTTCAACATAAGATGTTCTATTAGGGATGCTAAATTACCTTATACTGGATGGGAATTGTTTTATAGTTGGTTCAAGAATAGAAATATGGGTATCTCAGTAGGAAACTGGTGTAAGTACTCTTCTAGGTTTGCTTGCACCAACTAATTAGGAAGACTCCTCTCTGTCTTCCTCCAAGAACCTGAAAGCTTCTAGGTCCTGATTAGGCTTAGGTTATTAACTAAGCCTTGTTCAACTTTGCTACAAGAGTATCACTCCTTGTGCTTCACCTTGGAGGACTTGACACCATTTGAATTTGTAAACTATCTCCTACACTTAGAAGGATCTACGTGCCAACTTCACTCTCAACCTTGAAATACTTGCAGGGGTGTTTGAGATACTAAAAACATGCATTTCACAACCATTTAGATCCATCTTTGAGGACCTTCAAACTGTTGTCCTACTGATTCCAAGATCTTGCTTTGAGGAGGCCTAATTGCTTGTAGCCCTTACTAGTCACCTTTTTGCTTTTCTTGCTCAAACTTTCTAAACAATCTAGCAAATAAATTGCACTTTCCAATACCCTTTTGGAACCTTTAAATGATTCATAGGATCTTAGCTCCCTATGCCCTCTGTACAGTGGTCTCCTATGATCTAGGGTAAACAGGGCTAATAGGCCTAATTCCTAGGGTTTTACTGATTACTCATTCAAATCTACTTCAAATGGATTGGTTGAAACTTCAATCCTTCTATCATACCTAGATATGACTAAATCCAACCTGGAACCGTACTTTTCCTGTACTGTACTTCTTTCCCCTGCCTATTCACATCAATCTTTGACTTCCAAACCTCTAACTGGGTAGTAAGAACTCGCCTAGGGTTTGGTTTTGAAAGAAAATGCTTGACTCCCTATAACTCCTACTGCTAAATATTTATAGATGATTGGATCCCCTATCATATCCATCCAATCTCAGGAAGATCATGTGGTTAGATTTTATGGGGGAGCCATGAAAAGACTGTCTACTCAAAACAGAAACAACAAACCCTCTAGACCTTAAACTATGAACTCACAACACTATTTAGCTTAAAATAACACAATCATAGAATGGAAAGTGCTTGAAACTACCCTGCAAACACAAATCTAAAGCCAAAACAATATATACAATTCACTAGATATCACTGTTTCTTTAAAACACACGGTGAACACAGAAATTGCAGAGCCTTCTCTCTTCACATAAAACAAAATTTGATTACAATGGACTCCCTGCTTTCCTTCGAGCCACCACACTTACATAGATTCCTTTTCCATGTTTCAAGGGATGTTGGTTGATCCCACACTCCTAACTTTTAGGGGATCCAAGACAACTAAGTTGCATGCAACCTAACAAATGTTGTCATGCAACTTTGCAACAACTCTTGCAACTCTGCCATCATCCTAAATCTTAGGACCTCAATCTCCTTGATTCTGAGCCACCAACCCCTTAACTACCTCTTGGCATCTTTCTAACAATAAAGATGTGTTTATAACACATTTAAAGCTCAACATTCCAACATAAGTTGTCTAAGGCTAATAAAAGAAAAAATTAACAACAATGATTAAACTAAGGTGACTTTAGTCCTAATGACTAACTCACCTATTCCACACACAAGCAAGACCTTCTAAGGTCTAAGATAGACACACAATCACCCTGACTTGGCTAAGGTCGGGTACAAGCCAAAATTGTCAATTAACCAAAATGGAGGTTAGCCTAGGTGCTCCTACACCATCCTCCCCAAAAAAAAAAGATTTCAATACATCCTTGGATTGAGTAAGTTGAGATCAATGCCCAACTACTTGAACTCTGATTCCTTGATCCACACCGCATCAGCATCAGGTTGGCCATGCCTTTTAATCAGATGTTCTTTGTATTCCTTGGTTCTAGTCTTCTTGTAGACCCTAGTATCCAGTATTCTGTTAGCTTGTTTGACTGTAGTAGAAGGCAATTTGAGTTCTCCCACATCTTGGATGACTTCATTGAGGTTCTGATCCATGTCTGGTGGTGGTCCTTTATAATGAACCAAGTCTACAATATTGAAAACAAGGGACAGTCCACTGTCTTTCGGTAGCTCCACCCTAAAAGCATTGTTGCCATACTTTGCTAAGATAGGACAGGGACCTATCCTCTTCATCTACAACTTGTGAGGAACTCCTTTTGGCAACCTAGACTTGTTTAAATGCACCATCACCAAGTCTCCAACATTGAACTGCACTTCTCTTCTATGCTCATCCACCTTGGTCTTATGCTTCATGGTGTTTTCTGCCAATGTCTTTGTAACTGTATCATGAATCTCCTGCATTGCATAGGAAAAATCATCAGCATATCCACTTCCCTTGACTCCATCCTTTAAGTCTCTCAGCTCATAGACTCCTCTAGGATGTAATCCATAGACAATCTCAAAGGGACTCTTCCCTATTGATCTGTTTACAGTGTCATTGTAGGCATATTCAGCTTGCCCAATCAACTAATCCCATTGTTGACCATACTCCTTGGTCAAGCACCTTAATAGATTTCCAAGACTTCTATTTACAACTTCGGTCTGACCATCAGTTTGGGGATGGTATGCAGATCCAAAGGATAAATTAGTGCCTAATCTTTGCCAAAGTGTCTTCCAAAAATGGCTCATGAACTTGGTGTCTCGGTCTGATACAATGCTGATTGGTAATCCATGTATCCTTACTATCTCTTTGAAGAAGAGAGAAGCTATTTGACTGGCATCATTGGTTGTTTTACATGGCACAAAGTGAGCCATCTTGCTGAATCTGTCCACAACCACATAAACACTGTCCATTCCCTATTTTGTCTTGGGTAACCCAACTACAAAATCCATACTCAAGCATTCCCATGGCCTAGTAGAAATAGGCAGTGGTTGGTATAGGCCTGCATTTGAAGAAGTACCCTTGGCCTTTTGACACACTATAGAACTTTCCACATATCTCCTAACATCTAGGTTCATCCTTGGCCAATAGTAGAACCTTTGAACAAGTTCTTGAGTCTTGGTGATCCCAAAGTGACCACTCAATGCACCATTATGCTTTTCTTGTATCATATTCTCTCTAATAGAGCCTCTAGGAACACATAGCTGATTTCCTTTAAACAAAAGATCACTTTGCAAAGTATATTCAGCATATTTACTATGAAAATGATTCTTGTACTCAACACATACCTTATAAATGTCTGCAAAATCTTCATCATCTGCATATAAATCCTTGAAATGATCTATTCCCATGCTCTTCAACTGAATCTCTTGAATGGTGAGGACTCTTCTACTCAAGGCATCTACCACCTTGTTGAGAACTCCTTTCTTGTGCTTGATATTGAAGGTCTAAGCTTGCAGGTACTCCACCCATTTCATGTGTCTATGACTCAACTTCTCTTGTGAATTCAGGAAACTAAGTGCTTGGTTGTCTGAATACACTATGAATTCCTTGGGAAGCAAATAGTGCCTCCATTTCCTTAGAGCTTGGACCAATGCATACATCTCAAGGTCATAAGAAGAATATTTCTTCTTAGCTTCACTTAACTTCTCTAAATGAAAAGCCACCGGTCTGCCCTCTTGATTGAGAACAACTCCAATAGCCACATTGCTTGCATCACAGTCTATAGTGAATAGCTTCTCAAAGCTTGGTAACACCAAAATAGGTTGTGTAGCTATCTTTTCTTTCAACAACTCAAAACTTTTGTTAGCTTGCTCATTCCATACAAACTTGGTCTTCATTCCTCCTTTAATAGTATCCAACATAGGAGCACAAATAGCACTAAATTGTCTTATGAACTTCCTATAATATTGAGCAAGGCCATGAAAAATTCTTACCTCTGTTGATGTCTTTGGAGTAGGCCAATTGAGGATGGCTTCCACTTTGCTGCTATCCATTTTCAAGTTGCCATGTGATAACACAAATCCAAGGTACACCAGCTTTGTTTTGATGAACTCACACTTTTCCAAATTGATCATCAATTTCTCCTCTTGCAGCTTCTTGAAAACCAATTCTATCTGTTTGAGGTGCTCCTCTCTTGTTTTGCTATAGATCAGTATATCATCAAGATACACTACTACAAATTTGCCAATGTAGTCTTTGAGGATTTCATTCATGAGTCTCATGAATGTGGAGGGGGCATTAGACAATCCAAATGGCATGACTAGCCACTCATAAAGACCCTCATTGGTTTTGAAGGTTGTTTTCCACTCATCTCCCTCATGTACTCTGATTTGGTGATAACCACTCTTTAAGTCTATCTTGGTATAATACCTAGCTTCACCTAGACAATCCATGAGGTCTTCAATCCTAGGAATAGGGAACCTATACCTAATGGTTATCTTGTTTATTGCTCTGGAGTCAGTACAAAGCCTCCATTCTCCTCCCTTTTTGGGTGCTAAGACAGTGGGTACTGTACATGTACTGATACTTTTCCTAATGAGACCTTGGTTGAGGAGTTCTTCAATTTGCTTAACTATTTCCTCATTTTGTTGAGGAGTCATCTTGTAAGCTGCTTTATTTGGTAAGGTAGCTCTTGGTATCAAGTCTATCCTATGACTTATGGCTCTTTTAGGAGGTAATGCTGCTGGTTGTCCACTACTCACAATGCCTTCATAGGTCTGCAACATTTTCTATATCTCCTTAGGTAACTCTAGTTTTTCAGCTACTTTCTCATTGTTTACCTCTCTTGGCCTTAGCATCACTGCATAGCCAACTCCTTCTCCTTCTTCCAAGGCTTCTAAGAACTCTTTTTCACCAACCATGAGCAATTTAGGACCTGTTGTCTGCACCTCTATATCTTCTAACAAACACTGAATTCTAAATGTTACCTTATCTTTCTTGAAAGTATAGGAGTTCTTGGCTCCATCATGCACAACTTGGTGATCAAATTGCCATGGTCTACCTAGGAGCAAGTGACATGCATCCATAGGTAGCACATCACACAAGACTTTGTCTTTGTACCTTCCAATTGAAAACTCCACCCATGCTTGTTCATTCAACAAGACATGTTGGCCTTTATTGAGCCATGTGACCTTGTAAGGATTGGTGTGGGGTATCCTTGTCAACTTTAGCTTGCTGACTACCTCCTCTAACACAATATTGTCTGTAGATCCTGAGTCAATGATGACTCTACACACTTTCCCCATCATCTTGCATTTTATCCTAAACAGGGACCTCCTTTGGCTTGGTTCTTCTTTAACCAGCTCCTTGATCAAAGTTCTCCTCATCATGAGGTTCTCACCTTCCTCTGAATTCAATGGTACTTCAGGATGTTTATCTGTTGTAGCTGTCTCATCATGAACTAGGTTAGTTCTCTTGTCATTTCCATGAGAGGTACCACCTTTCTCTAGACATCTATAGGCCGGGTGTCCCATTTGATTGCAGTGGTAACACTTCATGTTGGTAAAGTAACTACCCCTTCCTTGTCCACCACTCCTTCCTTTAGAGCTAAAGCCTCTTCCTCTACCACCTCTACTAGAGCTTCCTTCTTGCTGCTCAGAGCATTTGGCTTCTCCTTGGGCCCTTGGTTTTGAACTCCTTCCACCATAGCCACCTCTTTGTCCTCTGCTATCTTTTCCTTTACCCCTGCTTTTGGAGGTCTTCTCTTGCTTCTTTTTGCCTTTCTCCTCTATCTTTAAGGCCATTTGATAGCATTGGCGGATGGTTTTGAAGTTCACTAAGCTCATATCTTCTTGAATAGACCATTTAAGCCCATTCAAATATCTTGCTAGCTTGATGCTTTCATCTTCAACCACCTTTGATCTAAGGCACAACTTTTGGAACTCCTCGGTGTATGTTTGAACATCCATATCTTTTTGTCTGAGGTTATGTCTCCTCCTATGCAACTGGACTTCATAGTCATCAGGTAGATAGGTCTGCCTTATTTTGGTTACCATGCCTCTCCATGTAACTATAGGACCCTTGCCTTCTTTCTCTCTTTCAGCTTGTACAAATTTCCACCATGTGAGAGCTTCACCTCTCAACCTTGACTTGGCCACCTTTACTTTTTGGGCCTCTATTATACCATCACATTCAAAGTGATTCTCTATGATTTCAATCCAGTCTACAACTGAATCAGGGTCCATTTGTCCACTGAACAGTGGCACTCCTTCCAGAGCTTTGCCACTTAAGGCCTGCAGTACTTTCAAGAAGGGTTCTTCAGCAAGGACATGGTTAGGTTTTGGAGCTTCCTCATCCAAGTCCTCTTCTTTTTCCTTTGCTTCCTGCTCTTCCTTCAGTTCTATTTTATCCTTCACTTTGTCTGTTGTTTCTTGGACTTCACCCAAGAGCTTCTCCATCCTAGACAACCTTTCTCTTAGCAGTCGGTTGTCCTCTTCTTGCTCTTCTACCTTCTTTGATAACTCAGCATTAGTCACCATGGTTCCTTCTTCCTCTGGTGTATTCTCTCCTACTGACTCAGTGGGTTGCAACATCAATCACAAGCCTGATCAAACCTGGCTTTGATACCAATATGGTGTAACTGCTCTTCTAGGTTTGCTTGCACCAACTAATTAGGAAGACTCCTCTCTGTCTTCCTCCAAGAACCTGAAAGCTTCTAGGTCCTGATTAGGCTTAGGTTATTAACTAAGCCTTGTTCAACTCTGCTACAAGAGTATCACTCCTTGTGCTTCACCTTGGAGGACTTGACACCATTTGAATTTGTAAACTATCTCCTACACTTAGAAGGATCTAAGTGCCAACTTCACTCTCAACCTTGAACTACTTGCAGGGGTGTTTGAGACACTGAAAACATGCATTTCACAACCATTTAGATCCATCTTTGAGGACCTTCAAACTACTGTCTTACCGATTCCAAGATCTTGCTTTGAGGAGGCCTAATTGCTTGTAGCCCTTACCAGTCACCTTTTTGCTTTTCTTGCTCAAAATTTCTAAACAACCTAGCAAATAAATTGCACTTTCCAATACCCTTTTGGAACCTTTAAATGATTCACAGGATCTCATCTCCCTGTGCCCTCCTTACAGTGGTCTCCTATGATCTAGGGTAAACAGGGCTAATAGGCCTAATTCCTAGGGTTTTACTGATTACTCATTCAAATCTACTTCAAATGGATTGGTTGAAACTTCAATCCTTCTATCATACCTAGATATGACTAAATCCAACTTGGAACCGTACTTTTCCTGTACTGTACTTCTTTCCCTTGCCTGTTCACATCAATCTTTGACTTCCAAACCTCTAACCGGGTGGTAAGAACTCGCCTAGGGTTTGGTTTTGAAAGCAAATGCTTGAATCCCTATAACTCCTACTGCTAAATATTTATAGATGATCGGATCCCCTGTCATATCCATCCAATCTCAGGAAGATCCCGAGGTTAGATTTTATGGGGGAGCCATGAAAAGACTGTCTACTCAAAACAGAAACAACAAACCCTCTAGACCTTAAACTATGAACTCACAACACTATTTAGCTTAAAATAACCCAATCACATAATGGAAAGTGCTTGAAACTACCCTACAAACACAAATCTAAAGCCAAAACAATATATACAATTCACTAGATATCACTATTTCTTTAAAACACACGGTGAACACAGAAATTGCAGAGCCTTCTCTCTTCACATAAAACAAAATTTGATTACAATGGACTCCCTGCTTTCCTTCGAGCCACCACACTTACATAGATTCCTTTTCCATGTTTCAAGGGATGTTGGTCGATCCGACACTCCTAACTTTTAGGGGATCCAAGACAACTAAGTTGCATGCAACCCAACAAATGTTGTCATGCAACTTTGCAACAACTCTTGCAACTCTGCCATCATCCTAAATCTTAGGACCTCAATCTCCTTGATTCCGAGCCACCAACCCCTTAACTACCTCTTGGAATCTTTCTAACAATAAAGATGTGTTTAGAACACATTTAAAGCTCAACATTCCAACATAAGCTGTCTAAGGCTAATAAAAGCAAAAATTAACAACAATGATTAAACTAAGGTGACTTTAGTCCTAATGAATAACTCACCTATTCCAAACACAAGCAAGACCTTCTAAGGTCTAAGATAGACACACAATCACCCTGACTTGGCTAAGGTCGGGTACAAGCCAAAATTGTCAATTAACCAAAATGGAGGTTAGCCTAGGTGCTCCTGCATGAGAAACCCTTGGAACTGTGACCTGGGAAAGTTGATTGTACCAAATTTCTATATGGATTTCAACTTGCTTAGTGAAATAGCTGCTAATTATGACCCAGTCATGAAGACTATTAGAACATATGATGGGAAAGAAATGGTTAAGATCACTAAAGAGGAATTGGGTCTTGTTTTCAAGCTTAATGAATGGAGTGATGAAATGTATAAGATAAATGAAGATTCTCTTAGGAAAGAGTATGATAAAACCAAGATTTCATTCAAAGTCCACATCTTGCCAAGATTTCTAATATAAATTACAGGTTAGAATATTGTAATAGGGTCACATGATAAGGAACCTTTCCTTGTTAACTATTTTTTTCCTTATTTCAAAAGGACCTTCTATTCCATTTTCCAGATAATTGGTTATGATCCTATCTTTAGAATGCCAATGGAATGGATGTATATGGCTGCCCATATCCAACATCCCCAATATTGTGCAGTGTACAATTATGCAAGATTTCTTTCTGAAAGAATGCATGAGGGATTGGTAAGATTAAAGAAAGGTGAATTTGGGGTAAGGTTCAACTGGTACTCATTGCTAATGCATATGTTTTTTTACAAGGGTGAAATTTACTTTGGACACTATTGGAAACAAGCAACAATGAGATGGGGGAGAATCAGTGTTCTGCAAAAAATAACTTTATTATTCTGATCTTTAATCCACTTAGAAGATTCAACCAAAAGTAATATGCAGAAATAGAAAGAAAACAACCACAACACCATAACACAAGGAGTTTTACGTGGAAACCTTGTTAGGGAAAAAACCACAGTGGATGGCCAATCCACAATATAATCTGAGTATACTCAAAATAAGTTTACAATATGGGAATGCACTTGCATTAAGGCACACTGCCTATAGCTCACTACTCAAAAATGGAAGGCACACTGCCTTACAAAGATTTGGATTAGATCCAAGAAAATAAATTGAATAAATAGCATCTAGAAATGCTTGATTACAGTTTCGGTTAGGCTCAAATGATAATCTTCTATCCTTCTGACTAACACCAAACTTTTGCTCTACTTTGCTCTGACTCGCTTCACAAAATATTTATGTGCAAGTGAAACTGTGCATAAAATTTCTCTAACACCCTTCTGATAATCGCAATACACATTGAAACACCACACACACACACTAAAGAGATATAAGAGATCATACATATATATCCTCAACCAGCAATTTAATCGCAATATGTCGACTCAAATAAAACTTGAAGATATTAGCAACTATCGACTTAAATCATAAGAGTTATGCAATGCGCATCCACAACAGTCAGCCACAACTTAGCTCGGACCCAAAACAAGATGAGAAAACACAAAAATATTCGATAAAACATTCCTTGAATATCCGCAACATATTACATCAACTGAGTCGGCCCCAAAATATTGATAAGCAGAGAATTATCAACCGGATCTCCAAACTCACACAAGACTTAATACAAGGTGCTGATATTTTTGGACAACACATTAGATGTACTAATAAACCTTCCATGAGATCCACAACTCAAAATAACAACTGGAAATTTGCAAGTGAGTTGATGATCACCAACCTGTCGGATGTTCTATTCTTCCTATTTGACTTCAATTTGACTGTCGGTATACGCAAATGATGTTATGAGGATCTATCACCGACTAGGGTTGCCATCAATGACAACACCAAAAATAATTTGTAGTGTCTCTTGCCAACAATCTCCCCCTTTGGCATTGATGGAAAAACTTAGTGAAAAATGACTAAGTGTCGGATCAAAAACAACATGAGTTACACTGCTATTTCAAAACTCTAAAAAGAAACTTCAATCTTGCGAAAATAAATCCCCCTATGATGACTATGAATTTTTCACTGTACACTTCTCCCCCTTCGACATCAATTACAAAAACTGGGGAAACCGAAGCAAAATTCCAAAACTATACATGCATGAACTTGTAACTTATAGAAGTTTGAAAATATCTACAAAATTTTACTTCAGCACTCTTAAATTGTCATCACAAACCTTTTTGAGACTTTCCAAAACTATTATGTGACCACACATTAAATAAGATTGAGCCTCTGCAGTTTCAAGATTCTCCCGGTCACTAACTGCTATAGCAGCTTTCACTTCCCTCAAAGCACTTACCATTATCTCAATCTTTAGACAAATTTGTCCCCTGAGTTCACATACTCTCCCAACAATTTTATCATTTTCATTCTTTAAACATCTTATTTTTTCAAGTAGAGTTGTTACTGGACCTTCTTGCTAAACCACATCACCAGCTAATGGATCAAAAGTAGTAGAAATAGAAGCTAATTGATTTTCCAAATCCTTCACCTTTTTCTCATTACCTTTAGTAAACTTTGACATAACTAAACATGACTTATAGGATTTTCTAGCTTCAGATATAAAACCTTGAATTTTCTTTATGCAAGTAGCTAACATAATATTATCCTTTGCAATCATTGCCTTCAACTGATTAAGTCTTTTCCTATTAAATTCTTTTTGCATTTTATCCTCAGCAGATTTCTCAAGAGACTCAAATTGAGTACTTACAACATTTATGAGCTTCTTTAGCTCGTTGGAAGAGGGACCTGATAGATCCATGACATGAGTTGGCATTAATTTCTATAGAACTCCAGATGCAAGGCTTAGCAACTCACTGTCCTCTATGTGAGACTTTAGAATTTTCTCACTAGCCTTAGCTTGAGCAATTGATGCAACCTTCATCATCTAAATTGAGGACATAGTAGATAGATTGATTGAACTTTCATCTAGTTCAAGATCAAAATCTTCCTGTTGCTCCATCAAAGATCTCTTCACTGCCTTGGCAGTGTCTCTTGCCTCCACTCTAATTTCCTGAGCTTTTTCATCTCCAGCCTTGGGTTCTTCAGAGACTATTTCCGGATTGACTTTGAGTGGCTCAACCTTTTCATCTTGCACCGTCTTCTCCTCAACTAGCACCACCTTAGGAACTTCAGTTTCCATAGGTGTTTCTATATTTTCTATATTAGGATAAATCAGGATATCCTCAACTTCTGGAGGATTAGATATATTCATATTCTCGTCATTCACATTCTCCTTTTCATTTACAATTGCCTCTTCATTCACTGCCTCATTTTTTGGAACATTTTCAGTATTCATTTCCTCAATACTAATCTTATTCTTAGATAGAAACTCTTCCAAAATTTCCTTAGTTTCACCAACAACAACATTAGTTTCACCAATCATGAGTTTATTCACCCTTGTCTTGCTCTTAAATTCCTTTTTATCCTTTTCAAGGAGTGAATCCATTTCTCCAATTGACATTTTTGGGCATAAATCTACAAGAAATCTCTTCCTCAGATTCTCTTCTTCTATTCTAGCGTTTACTATCAAATTTCTTGAGTAAGCCAGACATAATCTCAACATGAGCTTTATTAAATATGTTTAGATGTTTTATTGTAGCTTCTTCTAGAACTCTTTGATTATATTCATCAAAGGTTTCATATAAGTCATAGAGGGTCTTGAGATTACCGTCATTGACAACTGCATACACAACTTCATGAACAAACATACCAGGTTTATCAACTTTGGCCTTATTTTCCTTTTCTTCTTTGCTGGAATATTTTCTCTTGTTTAACTCGATAGCCTGAGTTCTGGTAGCTCTTAGTTCTTTCAAAACTTCTTCTGATTTTGTTTCCTCATCTTCTGAAATAGGATTATATGTTCTTGTACTTTTATTTTTCTTCCTTTTAACGGAAGGATTCTCTTGAGTTGGCTTTGCTATAGGGTAAATCCTTGTAGATGTAGTGTGGGAAGAGGATGCACTAGGACTAGCAAACTCTATTTTTGCTTTCACTTCTGCTGCTTTTTCCTCTTCTCTCCTCCTTGCTTCTCTCAAGGCTTCTACAGGTAAGCCCATCCTTTCTGCAAAAAAAATTGTTTCTTTTCTTACTCTCCTGACTATCACCAGTTTTCTCAATTCCTCATGAACCTGCATACTTTTCTCTGCATATGTTCCAAACCTCTCTTCTTCTGGATCCAAAGGTGAATTCAACATGTGTTCTGCATGCATCTTCAAAACATTTTCCTCTACTTTGTATCCCATTGGCATGATCTAAATTTTTTTGGGATCAACAACTTCCGTATGACACTGGTCAATATCCACCATGAAGTAGATGGTATCTTTGTATTGTTCCACAATTGAAGTGGGAATTCTTTCCCTAACATACATCATATCTTGGAAATTTTTGAAGTAACCCCATAGGGTAGTGTTCCTAACCTGACGGTCACCCATTCCAAATAACTTGTTCCTTATTTGAATAGCTACAGGCTCATCATTTTGCCAATGTACACTTCCAATACCTGGAACCTCATTCATGAAATATAAAAATAGGCACAATAGTAGATTACCATATTTAAAGGTATTCTTCTTGTCTTTCTTGATTTTTCTCAGATTCTCCAACAACTTACTTCTGAGCAGCTCACACAAGTCATACTTTGCATTCTGCTTTATCATTTCATAAGTTGCATAGATGGTCATACCAGACACAAAACTGTCTTGGCTAGAGTGATATATCTTGTAACCAATGAGCATTGATGTGAATTTCACATCAACTTCAACAATGTCTTCTATTGTCATTGGTCTTCTATCCCATTGTGCTCCTGTTGCCTTAGTAACTTTCTCATTCTTCACAGATTTTAAAATTGGAAGTCTATTGGTGGAATTTAGACCTATTACTGCACATATAGTCTCTTTTGTGATTTTAAAGGGTATATTCAACCACATGAACTCATCATGAACATGGCTCAAAATGTATCTCACCCATTCATTCTCCTCAAATATGGGAAATCTCGCAAACTGGGCAAACTTTTTCTCTTTTAGGGTTCAAAATTTTGGTTTTACAATAAAATATTCTCCAACTATACGATGGGAGTACAAATTCATTATTTGAGAGGTGCCTAACTCTTCAATGTTCATGTGAATATATACCCTAATATCCTCAGTGTGCAAAAAACTATACAACACAGATGAAAATGCTCCTAAGGGCTCAGTCTCAACAAACTTATAGGGATGCCTTTTAAATTTACGACGGAGTCCATCCTTGACTTCTACTACCAGAGGAGTGGCCATGATTGCAAGTTCACAAATTTACAAGTTTTTCAAAAAATACCTTTTGATCGGATCAAAGTTTGATTTGCAAATTCTTCTCCATGATTTGAAACTCTCCACAATTCGACAAGGTTCACTTCAGAGCTCTTCACACTACTTTCCTTAGAAATGCAAAGTGACAAATGAAGGATAAAAATGACTTTTTATCACTCGCACAGCTAACCCTCTTTGTCGCAATAAATTCCTTAACCCTAGTTCATCTGATTACTCTGATTTCAAGCACTGAGGCTAATAATTTTTCTATGGATCCCCAAAACTTCACAATATTGGCTTCAATTTGATTAAACAACATCTAAAAAGCATTGATCCATCTACTAGACTGGTCCACATTCTAGTATCATTTTCCTGCAGGGGGTTGAAGAATTTTCTTGATAGCTCCCCCTAGGCCAAAGGCCTAAAACTAATTCCCAGAGGAATTACTAGAAGCAGATTCTGGTGTTGGCATGTTTCCTTCGACGTAGGGATTCTTTTTCACCCATTTCTTCTGCATTTTCCTTCTGATCACATCTGTAGTGAATTTCCCTTTTCCTTTGACATCTTTTTGTGTATTCTATTTTACCGGACCTCTTCTATACCAACAAAGTCTAGCAATATGCCCAAATTTGTTGCAATTATAGCACACAACATTCCTCTGATCAGACCAACTATTCCACTAATTTTTCCTTGATCTACATTGGTTAGAAATATACCTAAATCTATTGCATGCATAGCATCTGATATCTCTATGAGAGTTATACATCACAATTTTGCATTCACTTGACTTATGACCATACTTATAGCAATTAAAGCACTGACCTGAGAATGAAAGTCCACTTGGATTCATCCTGCTTCTACACTGAGAAGCCATATGACTAAATTTGTTGCAAGCAAAAGAATAACCATTGAATCTCTGAGTATTTGGTTGTCTCACCAGATTTCTTCTGGTTCCATTAATCTGATTTCCTTGTCGGAATCTCCCTTGTCCGGAATTCCTTTGTCCAGAATTTCTTTGTCCAGATCTAGAACTTTCTCCTTCTTCATATCCAAGACCTCTCCTATCACCATCAATCCTCTAACCTTTAATCAGTTCACCAAGTTTGGTTGAATTGGATTTTAATTTCTCCTTGTACTCATTTGCAGCAGTAAGTTCATCTCTGAGATCATTAAGCTATTTTTCAAGCATTTCCTCATTATTTTAGGTTGTTCCAATTCATTCTCCAATCGGTTGAATTGTTTAGATTTTTCTTTCAAAAATTGAGCAAGCTTTTCTTCATTTTTCTTTTTATCTTCAAACTCCTTGGTCATTTTCATCATGATGGAATCCATCTCACGCTTCAGGGAAACATTTTCTTTGGAAAAAATTTCACTCTTTTTTTTTCTCCTTTAAGGCATGACTGAGTTGTTCATCTTCCATGCTTTTGTTCTTCTTCTTGAGCTGATCACATAATTCCTTTCTTTTCTCCCTTGATTCATTGATTTTTTCTTTCAATGACTGGATGAATTTTTCTGCACCCTCAAAATTTTCCTGCAATTCCCGGTTCTTATATTTTGACTGGTCAAGATCATCCAAGGCCACCATAAGTTGTTGTTGAAGACTGTTTGTATCCATTGAAAATACTTTCCAAGATTTCCCCAAGCTGTTAGACTTCCTTTGAGGAACTCACTCTGATACCAATTGTTGGAAACAAGCAACACTAAGAGGGGGGGTGAATCAATGTTCTGCAAAAATTAACTTTATTATTCTGATCTTTAATCCACCTAGAACATTCAACCAAAAGTAATATGCATAAACAGAAAGCAAACAACGACAACACCATAGCACAAGGATTTTTATGTGGAAACCCTATTAGGGGAAAACCACAGTGGATGGCCAATCCACAATATAATCTGAGTATACTCAAAAGAAGTTTACAATATGGGAATGCACTTGCATTCAGGCACACTTCCTAGAGCTCACTACTCAAAAAGGGAAGGAACACTACCTTACAAATATTTGGATTAGATCCAAGAAAATGAACTGAAGAAATAGCATCTACAAATGCTTGATTACAGTTCTTGTTAGGTTCAAATGATATTCTTCTATCCTTCTAACTAACACCGAACTTCTATTCTGCTCTACTCTGACTCCCTTCACAAAATATTTATGCACAAGTGAAACTGTGCATAAAATTGCTCTAACACCCTTCTAATAATCGCAATACACATCGAAACACCATGCACACACACTAAAGAGATATAAGAGATCATACATATATATCCAAGACTAGCAATTTAATCATAATATGTCGGCTTAAATAAAACGTGAAGATATTAGCAATTGTTGGCTTAAATCATAAGAGTTATGCAATGCGCATCCACAACGATCAACCACAACTTAGTTCAGACCCAAAACAAGATGAGAAAACACAAAAATATTTGATAAAACATTCCTTGAATATCTACAACATATTACATCAACTAAGTCAGCCCCAAAATACTGATAAGCAAAGAATTATCAACTAGATCTCCAAACTCACACAAGACTTAATATGAGGCACTGAGATTTTTGGACAACACATTAGATGTACTAATAAACCTCCCATGAGATCCACAACTCAAAATAACAACTGAAAATCTACAAGTGAGTCGATGATCACCAACCTGTCGGATGTTCTGTTCTTCCTATCTAACTACCAGTATAAGAAAATGATGTTATGTGGATCTATCATTGACTAAGGTTGCCATCAATGACAACACCAGAAATCATTTGCAATGTCTCTTTCCAACATACACAATATTGATTTGGAAAGAAAAAGGGGTGACTTGGATCTACTCATGCAATGTTGGACTTGGAAAACGATGATAGGACATATGATTATGTCACATTCCAGAATTTGTTTGCTTTTGTACTAAAGAGAGCTTTGATTGTGAAGTTACCTAGAATTCCTATTGCTCTACATGATTTCTTAAGACCCAAGGAGAGAAGGCCTGAGATAGGAGTTGAGCATAATTGGGGAGATGTTATCTCACACCCTGATTACACTATCTTAAGAGCATATGGTTCCAAAGTAGCACCTCACTTGTTGCCAAGGTTTGTACCAAAAATAATTGGTTTCCTTGAGGTTCTATGCCAACTAGGAAATGTTGAAAATGAGCATTTGTTGAATCAGGGAAAAGGAACTTTCTTTCCTTCATACACTTATTTTTTTTATTTTTTAATGACCAAAGGAGGTTGGAATAACATCCTTGAAATACTCAAAATATATTGTATGGAGAGGACAGTTGAGAGGGTCAGATATGATCCTGAAGGTTTTATGGCTTGGTTGAATGAGAGAAACAAGAGTTACAAATATGTCCACATTTTCCAGTATCCAAAAGATGTAATAAGAAATATATCAGACACTTTGGAACAAGAAAAGAGGTTAACAAGGTGGATCACATTCAATAAGATTCAAAGGAAAATAAAGTAGGAAGAATCTAATTTCAAGGTCCTCCTAGAGGATGACGATATAATACAAAAGGCAGAGCATGTAACAAGGAATTTTGATTCAATAGTAGGCCACCTTGAAACTAAAGGGGTAATTAGTAAAGATAAAGGGAAGGCTCCAATTGCATAAGAATAGAGTGGAGGATAAATCCTTGCTATAGGAGAAGAGTCTACATCAGAAACCTTAGAGGAACCAAAAATAAAGTTCTTTATAAGGAGAAAGAGTAAGGCAAAGAAATTTGATGAAGCATGTGTTCCCACTCAGCAAGGGGAGCACAAGCCTCTTTCTCTTGTGCCACAAATACCACTCCCATCTCCACCAAGACTGGTAGAGCTTGAAATTGTGAATATTGATTCGTCACCTAGTGAAATATCACCTGGAGAGCCATCATTGAAAAGAAAAAATATTAAGGCCACTAATTTAGTGGACTATGATGATGAAGGCTCCGATGATGATATTTAGGTGTCAAAATAGGAAATGCCGAAAGGAGTTCCCACTGCATATGTAGTAAGGGAAACAAATCAATTGGGAAAAAGATTGAGTAAATTTAATCTTAGAGGGCTCAATGGAAGTGATGATATGCAGGTTGAGGCATGTGCCAAATTCTTGGATGATGACTCATTTGTAAAGACTCAAGATTTTATGGAATTTGCATACAGGGCTAAAAGAGATGAGTATGTAAAAAGTCTGGCTATAGAAAGGATCCTTCATCCAAAAATTTCTGATGCTATCATTCAGAAAAAAAAGGTATTAAATGAAATGAGAGCCAGACTCCAAAATATGACTGCAAAGGAGGGTCGGGAATTGGTGAGAACTAGTGGCATCTTGTTGCTACCAAAATGGGATCTAGCTTCAGCCATAGCTTTCGATACAGTCAAGAAATGTGACAGACCTCTCTATGATACATAAGAAGAAGTTGCACTTGCACTATACAGGTAGGCTTTTAGTGAGGAATGGGAAGCCTTGGCTATATGGTCTTTAGCTCCAAGCACAAGAAAGCCATTCATTGTTGAGCCTGCACCTAACTACAGTGGAGGCCTAATAATAAAAAGAGTGTCAGAAACATCAGCCTTAGAAGCTACAAATATGTTAGTTCATGTTGCACAGTTCACAAGGGCCACTGTGGAGTCTGTGACTGTTGAAAAACATAAACTCAAAACATAATTGAATAACTTGTTGGTTAAGTATGGAGATCTTGAGAGGGATAATATGTAATTACAAAAAAAGGTAGCATTATTGGAGGATGTGTTGTAAAGGTTACAACCTAGAAAGCCCAAGCATAATGATATTGAATCTCCCACCACTGCACAAGAGGATGTATCCCCATAGTTTACTGCTGATGTAAGCTCTTCATGGGAAATTGTGCTATATAATATGGGAAGTGTACCCATTTCAATAGTAGAACCCAGTACATCAGAAGGGCCACAAGCTGAAGGGGATATTAATAGGGAAGAATTGCTTAGGAAATTAAACGAATACAAAGAAAAATGTAACAGTCATTATGAAGATGCTTTTAAGAGAAATATGAGGATTGTCACAACAATGCTAGAGCATTTGAACAAAAGAGTGAATAAAAAATTGAATAGTATTCACTACAATTATTCATCCATGGTTGATGCCATCATAATATTTGATATTGAAAAAGAAATAGCTATTCCACTATGGAAGTCTATATCCCTAGGAAGCAGGAATTGATTTTGATAGGAATTGGGGTTAAGTAGGATCCCAATCCACTAGAAAAGTTTAAGCCTACTACGGTTCTTGTAAATAAGATTGAGGGATACAAAGGAAATATTGAGACATTAGATAACAAGATAAAGGAATTGGTGAAATCCTTCCATGAATCTCATCATGGCCTTCTTCCATCCATTTTAAGGGATGATGGTAGCATTAAGACTCTATAGGAGTGGAGAAATGAAGCAAATAAGGTTATTTCAGATCAAGCTATGAAAATTTGTCAGAAATTTGATATGGAGACATTAAAGGTAAATATGGATATGTTAGTTCATGTTGAGATTGTCCTACTAGAATTTGATAAGGAAGCTAACCAGATTGTCACCAAGAATGCACCTTATAGATAAAGGGTTGATGAAGTAATCAATTTTGACTGGCCTACTAAAGAAGAATTCCTAGCATGGAAAGGCAGGTACTTGGAAGGAGTGGGGGGTCTAGCATTAAGAGTGGCGGGCTAGTGATTTTAAATTTTGAAGTCTGCAACCATGATGATTAATGGATAGATGGGAATGCACTACATAGCTTGGATTTAGTATAGATTAGGATTTTGTTAAAGTATGGATAAATATAGTGCATCTTCTTCAAAGTTGAATTGATGACAAGGCTGTAGACATGGTTTTTTCTCGTCTTATCCTTTTTTGTTTCCTTCATGATTTTTCTTCCTTTCACTTTGTGTGCTTGGGCACAAGTTTTGAGTTAAATATTTTGTTGTACAAATTTTGAAAATTGGAATAGATCTCCAACAACGAATGAAGACTACTTTCATTTTCTCACATGTCTCCCACCTCTTGGGAATGCATTGCGGTGCAGGAGCACCTGTTTGATTTCTTGCCTCCATGAAGCCATTTTTAAATAGTTGCTCTATTTTGTGTATTGGGTCTTATAATAAGGTTTATCAAACCATTTCAAAGGTGTTTGAGTCTTAGGGATTCATATTGTAAGTCATTTTCCAAATTATGTTTAAAGTTGTTCCATATTGTAAACATTGTCAAAAGTGCAAAATTAAGTAAATGAAAAGTCAAGTGGTTAGAGGGAGGTTAGAATTAGTTGTAGTTGTTGGATTTGAGTTAGTTTTGGTTTACAAAGCATAAATAAGCCTCTCATAGGTTGATGCATTGGAGAGAATATTATTTGTAATGGAAAAATATCAATGGAATTCTATTTTTCTCAGAAAATACTATAAAAACGTGATTATTTTCTCCTGTATGGCCATGTACAACCTAATATTGAAGGTTCAATCATTGGATAAGTTAGTGTTGCATGTCTATTGTATTTTCCTTTTTATTTCATTCAATTTCATGCAAATTTGAGGGAGATATTGCTTATTTTATGAGAATGGTCTAAAACCCTTGTGAGGGTAAATAGTGTTGAAAGAAAAATTGCATTATTCCTTTTGTACCTAATGGAATGGGCTAAAAACATGTAAGAAGGTTCAATATTGTCTACTCTTTTCCATCCTAGGTTTGCAGGATGTGAATATTTGATTTGCTATTATTTTATTGATGCCCTAGGCTGTATTTTGTGGAAAAAATTGGGAAAAAATTAGTGCACAATGAGTCTTTTATGTTTGTTGTTGAATTCAGTATCTATCATGAAGGAAAGTGTTTGAGAATAGAGTAAAGATGTATGTGATTCCTTTTTATTTGGGGTATTGACAAAGAAATCAAAATTGAAGCTTGTATCTTGTAATGGTTATGACTGTGTTTTACATGGCAGAGAATAGTAAAAGTTTGAATGTCTGATCAGTGAGTTGGGTTTCCTCATGGGAATGAACATTGAATATGATGTTAAAAGGTTGGGAGAAAATTTTTGAAGTTAGGGTTTGATGAATCTTTGAGTTTGAACCATTGTTTAGTTGACTGTCCTGTTAAGACAGTTTGGAGACATTCATATTTTGGGTCAAGAACTGAAGGTTTGAGATAGGTCTTTGATAAAATGTTATGGCCTAGGAACAAGAGATGATTTATTTGATTTGGTCAGATGTATTTGAGCATGTTTGGAGCATCTACAAGGTAAAATGGGCTTTGAAATTGTGGGGTTGATTGTGTATGGGGTCTAAAAGGGCCTAATTTGTTATTAGGACAGTCATTGTTTCTCAGTTTTGTGATGTTTGAGTTGGTGAGTGATCAATTTGAGTTTGGTAAGGGATGGCTATCTTGTTAGGTGCCTCTGAAAGTTCATGTGAAGGTGAAAATCCCTAGGTGTGGGTTGGAACCCTTGAATTTTATTTCCATTGAAGAGAGTTTGTGTTGGGAATAGAGTTTGAGTCCATTGTTTTGGTGATGTCAAATGTGTTTTGAGGAATCTACAAGTAGTTGTATACCTTAATCATAGATTGGTTGTGTTGCATCAAGTTTTTTTTGTGAAGTGAATAATGAGTTGAGTTGTGATCCTCCTAGCTCTGCATCAGTTGGTATCAAAGCCAAGTAAGGTCTAGGTAGAGGAAGTGTTTGTGTTTGTGTTTGTTGTTGTGTTATGTAGGTTGAGGAATGAACCTGATTTCCTAGGTGTGGAAAAGTGAAGTGGAAGCAAGGAGAGAATTTCTTGTGAAGATGGATTTTTTGAGAAGATGTTGGCAGGCTAAGGATTCACAAAGGAAGATGAAAAGAGAGGAAAAGGAAGTGAGAAAGAAGGAAAGAGTGAAGGCAAGAAAAATAGAGTTTGAGTCCATTGTTTTGGTGATGTCAAATTTGTTTTGAGGAATCTACAAGTATTTGTATGCCTTAATAATAGGTTGGTTGTGTGGAATCAAGTGTTGTTTGTGAAGTGAATGATGATTTGAGTTGTGATCCTCCTAGCTCTGCATCACATTGTAAATGAATGAGAGAATCTTTGATGTAGTAGTCCAATAGGGTTTTGACATGTGTACTTTTTGGCCTAAGGCTTGTTTTGATCCTTCATTTCTATAAGAAGGAATTTAGGGCCAAAAAGTAGGGGTTCGTTGTTTTTGCAATTAACACTGTGAATTGTAAGGAGAATACTAAGCATATTTTTGAGTTTTTGGTCTTAAGTTTTTGATCTCGTTGTCATGTATGTAATTTGGATAACAGTATACCAAAATATATATAGAGAAACACCAATTTCATGGCTATTGTCTCTCCTTGTGCTCGTTTTATGAGTTATGAATGAAAGTACTCTAGGATTCCTTTTATTTGTCTCCATTGTTCATCAATAGATGTTTGATTTCATTCATGCTTATTGATTCAATGAATTAATGTAAATGCTTGGATGATATTTTTAACTCATAAAAATTAGGTGCTAGGATACTGATAAGTAGTATTAGTCATGAATGTAATAGGGGAATTTTGTAATGTAGTATCTCTTGAGACTGTACATTGCTATTGTTGAATTGTTATCTGGTTATATAGGTTGATATTGACTCTGTGCTTAGGATAGAGGCAATAGTTCATGCAAAGTACTTATGGTTCAATTTTTTTGTTGATTCATCAGCTAATCACTTTTAATTTATAAAATTTTATATGGATAACATTGTAGTTTCTTTTTGTTGATGTTCTACCTTCCCATGCTCTAAGTATAAAACATTGATAAATAAGCTGCCAACTTATTTAATGTATTAGGATCTTGAGAAATTTTATGAGAAGTATTTGTTATTGACAATGTATTTGATTATAATTGTGTGAAGCTCCTGAGAATACATATTGGGATAACCCTCCCGGGTTTTACAGAGCCCAAAGTGTAGGAGTAGAAGTTATGCAGCTTCCACCCATTTGTTGGCTAATCCCTTTGGGGTACTGATTATTGGAAATGGTAAAGCCCATAGGTATTTTTGGAGATCAGTTTGGTTCTTAAGAAATAACCAACAAGATGAGAGCCTTATGACATGACCTAAATGAAGGGGTAAAACTAGGGTTAAATAAGATATCAATCAAGGGAGATTCCCTCCTCATAATAAATGTGATTTTCAAACAACAAATAAACAATTGACATCTTAATAACTTCATATAAGATTGTTTGTTCCTTCTAAATTATTTCAAGGAGTTTAGGATTTCCCATATTTACAAGGAAGGAAACATAGAAGTAGATGGCTAGGCCAACATGACTACTGAGGGATAGTGAAATCTATTTGGTAGCATAAGAATGGTTGACTGAGGTATTCCCTTCAAAGGAGGATGGTATGAGTATTTAAAATGACATATAGGATAAATACATGAAGTATATGCTAGTTGTAGCAAGAGTACAAAGGAATGGAGGTGGTAATGCAAAAAATCTTCTCAATGGGTGAGATTGATATCATTGATATGGAGTGCGAGTTAAGGAAATTATTTCCTTCATGTCATGCTTTCCATTCATGGTGTGGGAGAGTTTCAATCTCATCCTATAACATCTCAAACTATTTGGATGGAAGAAATTCAAGTAGAAATTTACTTTCTTTGTGCTCTATTAAGTATGTACATCCTTTTTTTCTTGACATGCCTACATCACCAAATAGATTTCCTCCATGACATCACGGACCAAAGGTTGAAGGTGATGATGAAGAAACATTATGGGCACACTTTGAGAGTTGTGAAGTGGGTTATGGGGGAAAAATTCTTGGTGGATGATAGTAGATATCGAGTCAACACTGGTATCACCTTTCAATTCATTACATCCCTTCTCAACTAGGGGGAGCCAAGGAAAATGATTTGGGTCCTTGCTTAGATCGTCTTCAAGAAGATTTATCTAGGGGGCTTGGATGAGGTGGTTTGGGTGGTGAGGTATGGTGTTGGGTTGATATGTCCTAAGAACATTCCCCAGGTGTTGGAGGAGGCTACAATGGTGGTGTGGGTACCTTAGAAACATTCAAAACAATACATTAATTCAACATAGAATGCTTGCGAGGAATGACTTCTAATTTTTCAAGTGTTTTAACAATCTAGAACCAATCTATGATTTGGAATGGCTATGAGAACTCGACTGGTTGACATCTAAAAATGCTTAATAGTAATAAAAAGCATGGATAACAAGATTTTTTTTGTTAAAATATTATATAGTTTAGGATAGAAAATGCTTGTTTTGAAGTGACCCATGAGAAAACTATATTAGAATTAGATTGTTAAAGCCAGAGTTTGGTTGGGATAATTATAGTGTAAAGCTTGTAAAATTGTTATCTTTCGATTAATATAATGGTGCATTCTCAGTTGCAACTTAGCAAAAACAAAACAAAAAAAATGGTTAGTTCCCATAATAAAAAGTCCACTTTAATAGTTCTAGCAATGCTTAGAACAAAATTCAAATTTCTTAAAATTGTAGAGAAAATAATGTAAAATATACATATCACTCTTGGATTTATATGACAATGAGAAAAAAAAGGGAAAAATGTTGCTGTTATTTTTTTTTGTAAATATAACATATTTAACTTGACATTATAAAAAGGAAATAGTGCAATATTCATAATAAAAAGGAGGGTGGTAAAAATGCACACCCATAAGTCTAACCAAAATAAAAGGGGGCTATCCTTGAAATAAAACTGAATAAAACAACAGTTCTTAGCCTAGAATTACAATTAAGTAGTCATGGCTATACTAGGTGGAGGAGGATCTTGATCATAAAGTTTGTCCCAAACATCATTGAGGGTAGAATAATAAGTTGGCTCTCACCAAGTGAGAGTAGCATCTTCTACATTTTCCTTAAGAGGTAGTCGAGTGTGAATAGGTGAGATGGTGATCAACACATGGGGGAAATTTCTAGTGTCCAACCAACTAGAGTCCCATTGGGGAGATGAAAATTGTGAAGGCTAGGGACATCTTCCATGAACAAAAAAGTCCTTGGTATTTTGAGGCACAAGACTACATGAGCGAGACCCATGATCTCCATCATTGTTTCATTTGGAAGAGATTCAACATCCATGTTGATGCCCATGAGGGGATATGGAGTTTGAGGAACCTAAGCAATAGTGCAAGGGGCATTACCCTGATTTTTCAACAAATCTTGGAGATGCACAACTTTAAGTGCAACTTTTATTTCTTGTACCTAAAAGATACAAAAGAAAATTAGAAAAATTATCACTTTATAATACAATGAATTTTTTTTATTAGTAGTGTTATGATTAAAGAGAGAAACATTCTATTTTTCCATTTATTAAAGAGAAGTTTCACCTTGAAAGTGTGCAAAAATTGAGTATAATTGTGAAGGAGGCTTGGAAAATCTCTAAGTATAACCATATTCCAAGTGAAAGGGGTAGTCCTAAAAGGCCTAAAGAAATCATGAATCTAGTTCTAAGCTTCTTGAGCTTGGAGAAAAAAGCATAAAAGATTCTTAAGAGACTCAATTTGGCCATATAATGGATAATTAGGAGTGGGAATTATCATATGAGAAAGATGAGTCCATATTGGGAGACCTTGATACAATAAATGAGAGGAAAAGTGGGATAGCTTAGGTTCAAACACAAAATGCTACACATCTTCAAATATTTTATGCTACATCTAATAAGAGGAATGCAACTGCCAACAAGAATTAAGTTGGTCCACCATATGTAACTATGAAGAAAACCAAGATTATGCTTTGGAAGGCTTGTAACTTTGAAAGAGATTATCTAAGAATTTGTTTCTAGTATTTCCAAAAGGTTTGAGGAAACACACATCCATCTTGTGAAGCAATTGTGGAGGTATGGAATCAATAAGTGTTTGGTAAGTCTCATGTTCTTGCTTAGAAATTTTGTATTTTAATTTAAAATTAGTCTAGGGAATAAAATTTTTGGTGGCTAGGTAGATGATGTAACACCCCGTCGTGCGAACCCCAAAGGACAAAGAAACAATAATTATAGCACAATTTTTTTTTTTAAATTAACATAACATACATGTAATACACATTAAGTCATAACATGAATTTCATTTAAGTAGATTCACTAACACATACATCCCTTGGGGTACACGAAGAGTCATTACGAGACTGAGATCCACACAATGACAATAAAGAATAAAAACCAAAGATATAATCCATAACAAAATAAACATTAACCAATATAACACATACATGATAATCAATGATAAGAAACCATTTGAGTAAGTACAACGTATACATAATCAACTTAACACATTGAATAACAATTGCCACGGCCAAAATCCACACTGAATTAATCATTACATTACAGTACAATGTTCAAGAGGTACAATGATACAAAAGTGTTTCCAACATAAATGGAAACCTTACATGCAAGATACCATGATACAAAAGAATAGATGAATACACAGTATCATAACTGGCTCCCAAGACAAATACAACTCTGGAGTTGCCGCAATAGCACTAATCCGCACCTCTCGATCCTCGACTGGGGACCCAATGGGGTGCTTAGCACATTCCACCTGACCATGTGAGTCCGAAGACCCACCCCCCGTGCTAGGAGCTAACAAGAAAGAGACCTCAACCAAGAACATTCAACAGGGAACCACAAGACTCAACATCATACAAAAGTATCATAAAACTCAAGGATTACAAGAGTCAATATAATAACTTAAAGTCACAAATCCCAACACATAAATCAAAGCAATGACCAAAAACAAGTAACCAAAGGATGGTCATGAAATACTTCCAAATTAAACTGAATTAACAAACATAATACAATTCCAAATTGCAATTAAACAATACAATAACATCATATCATAGTACCATAAAAGTACAAGATTATAAGTCAAATATCAAGAGATCATACAAGACCACAAAGTACACCAAAGATGTATCAAGTTAAAACTCCATAAATCAATATAAGTCCATTCAACCACAAACTAAATCAGCTCCCATAACCTACTTCCAGAGGAACAAAATAAACTAAAACACATGGGCAACTAGGGGAGAGTGTCATCGCATAGTCCTACATGGGTTGTCTTGTGCTCTTCCTCCCAACTGGAGGCGCCGGTCCATAGGGTGACTCATGCGGAGCCATAGACCTCTCGTGAAGACGAGGTCACGACCTTTCCAACCACGGACTTCTCAGCCTTCCATTAGCCTACGGAAGCACTAATGAAGACGAGGCATCCATTTTAAATCTTATAATGATATTACTACCCAACCCTCCTAAATTAATTATTAGGTGGGTTATCCTGTGCCCTTCCCCTTAAGCGGGGCGCCGGCCCCCATGAGGAGCCACTCTCCCTAGAGACCCAACAACATAAAAACCAAGGGTTGTACCATCATAATTTGAACAAAGAATCACAATAGAGAAGCATGCGAGGCATTACCCATCTTGCTATAAATACATAATCAAAGTCTCAACAATTCCATACAACCCTTTCAAAATCATGAAACCAAACCACTTGCCAAATCAAGGGCACAAAAAGAGAGAGAACATCAACTGACAATCATCTCAAGCCTCTGGAAGCCAACAAAAAGAAAACCCACAAACGGGGGTAAAGTGAAGCAACATGAGTATTTCTCCAATAATTCCAACACAAGGATAAAATTTCATCAAATATGCGAGTAAATCAGAAAATCCATAAAAGGAAAAAGGTTCATCAAGACTCATCTGCAAATCAACAATGGTGTTACCTCAAATAGGAAAATGCACAAGAAAATCAACCTTTAAATCAACAAAATCACTTAATGAAACCAAAAGCCACCAACTAGGCATTCCACGGGAGACCTCAATTTTCTCCTCACAAGAACCCCCTTATAATGGTACACAAATCATCTTCATAAAATCAATAACATAGCAATGACAACAATAATTGCAAGGCCACCCGAACTATTTTCAATTCAAATATAATGAGTGAATACATTAAAATAAGATCAACAACCCCATCCAGACTATATAAACAACTTTGATACAAAATAAATCAGAAATCCAAGAAGATCAACTGCCCATAACTCATCAACATGGATCCATCCAAAAACAATCCTTCAACAACAGAGGAAAAAGCATGCAATCAGGCATCCAAGGCACCAAATTTAAGAACACCTTAAATTCTCAACCACTCACAACTCCAAAAAAACACTTACATAATAAACAACAACCAAAAATTCAATCAAGAACAATATTTATTAACCAATCAATTAACGACCAGAACTAAATGACTTTACAACTTACTCATCTAAATTACTCAATTAACTAACACAATTTATGATAACCCTCACAAGTATTCTAAAAGACTTATCCATAAAGAGAACTTACAAATCAATCCTTACATGAATATAAAGGAAGTCAATTTTCAAAAGATTAAAATCCCATTTCACCAATAAACTATCCAATTCGAGAATTACCCTACTCAATCTCTAACTATGCCTATACAGTCAACTACTTAATAATTGGGCAGTTAACTCATTACCATTTCATAACCACTTATATACAAAACATAAATTTAAACATTATTTCCACTTCCCTTCATCTTACTAACTTAACACTCAATTCCAATATTTAAAGTAATTGTGCAAACCACTTAAGACCATTTGTTATACTTTAAAATGATATAATAACCCTACTCTAAAAACTCAAACTCCATATTAACACTTATCACCTTAAAATCTTAAATTTATTAGTGTACAGACATAAATACATTTTAAATCCACTACATATTTATATATTTTAATTTCTAAAATTATAATGGAACTAGGGTTTCTAGAGATGAAACTTTTGAGTTAACTCTAGTAACAAACTACTTGTACTAACACAACAAGGTGATAATCTTAAACTAACATAATCCAACTAATTTCCAAGTACCCTCTAACCAATTTACATTTTATCCATTCTTTTGTTAGAAAGTTGTTTAAGATAACTAAAGTAATTATATAATCATAAACCAAAAACACACATTTTATAGACAATTTTCTCCTTACTCTAATACCTGAAGTATATATATATATATATATATATATATATATATATATATATATATATATATATATATATATATAATAAATTTATATTTTAAACATAATTGTTGTTATTGCAAATTAAGTATATATAATAGCATGTCATAATCTAAATGACATTCAGCATATGAACACAACATACATCAACGCAGTGAGAGAAACAGTCCTACGCAAAGCTTATAACAGAGTTAACATAAAGTCATTCATCAGGGCATTTGATGCAAAGACAAGGCACGCACTTTGTTGACAGGAAACTCCAAGTTCTAAAGATGTGACAGGTTACAACGGAAGCAAGAAGGCTATTTACATCTCTACAGACTTCTATGCTGAAATATTGTTGCTGTAACAGGTTGCCTAAGGTACCAGGGAGATTATATAAATTTAGATTACTAGACTATGTGAAGGAGCTCAACTAAACACTGTATCCAATAACATCAATTTCTATCAGCTTCGACTGAACGGAGGTAATTGGTAAAGGCTTGAAACATTGTGCAGACAAAGAGAATTAAATAATCTGCTCATTGGTCCTCAATTTCTTCACTTGAACAAACTGCTCATTGACAGCATCAGAGAAGACACACGAACCAAGCTTCCTCCAAGTTTGAGATGGTTACGGTTGCAAAAACGTGAGAAGCCAATTTCCTTCAGTCTTGCGGATAACATTTGGGATTTGATGATAAAATCAGAGAGTTTATTAAATCTATACACCCTACCATGTTCAAGTGTTGCGGCTGTGACAGGTTGCCAAGTATATCAGAAAGTGAATATTGGAAATTGGAAATATCACCATCGACTTGCATTATTTTAGTTATTTTCAAATGTTGCAGCTGTGCCAGGTGAAACAAGCAGGTTATTTAAACTTTAGACTTCATATTGTGTTCACGCGCAGCAGCAAGACAGGTTTCAGAAAAGAAATCAGGGAGTCTCTTTAAATCTATAAACTTCCTGCTAGGCTCCAGTACGCGGCTGAGAACAAAGAAATAAGGGAGATTATATGCAAAACTTAACCTCTTAGGGGTAAAAAGGCAGGCAACACCAAGGAATGCCTAGGGATAAACCGCGGACTTGCAGCTTAAGGAGGACACAACTTTGGAGTTCCTAATTTGGACAAAGGCACATAATCATAAAGGAAGTGGTTAATCTAAGATACAACTCGAATGCATGCATTAAGAAACTTTCTTGAAATGTTCAAAGATAATGCTAAAAGCAATAAAAAATACGAAACAATGACTAATACAATGCGGAAGCCAAGCAAACAAAGTGGACGCTATGATCAATAAATCAACTTTGATAATCCTAAAAACCATTAAAGAAAGCTGTTCTAGCAGCATAAAGAGAAATTTGCAAAAAGGTCTGAGAACAAGGGATATCAGGGCAGCAACCAAAGGTTAAGCTAATCCTTAATAATAACAGTCTCAATCGGACAACCATAAAAGATAACAAGAGAAAGCATATCTACTCTGGCTCGATATGAAAGAATCAATAGGGTTAGTTAACGTGCACAATAACTTATTCACAGGCGTTATTTTCCGTTGCCAAGATTGGTTACATTCTTTCCTTAATCTTAATACTGAAACCAAACAATCCGTAAACCACACTTTGCATCTATGAGCAGTAGTCTCCTTAACAGAGTGGTTGGATTCATGGTACATAATTCAAACAATTCATTTGATAAGGAGGGGAATGTCCGCTTACACAAACAAAGTATGAGAAATCAAAAAGAAATTGAATACAACACCGACCTGGGTTTTCTCAACCAGAAGATGGTACTTTGGAAGCTACTACTCCATAGGGTATTGATGGCTTTCTGGATTTCTCTCCTCTTCTATCCTCCATCTCCAGTTACCATTCATGAATGTGATCGTTGGTATTCCAGATTTGCACAAGATGACTTACTGTTGAAGCTGTGGGATAAGATCAAACTATGAGCATCTTTTTCCCCCCCCTATTTTTTGAATAATTCTTGTTTATAATTGTTTCATGGTGTCTTTTCCACTCCCCTTGGAGAACCGTTCGACTTCCACAATCATTTATTTATTTATTTAGCAATAAACAATTCTTTTTCCATTTTTTTTTTTTTCAATTGATTTCTTTGCTTTAATCTTTATTCAAACTTGAGTTCAAATTTTAAATATTTTATCTACGATAATATTTTCTCAATTTTAAATTTCTTAATTAAATTCACTTATTAGACAATAATTATTTTTATTAAATTCATTTACTTACAATTTCTTTCATCTTAAAATAAGAAATTTTCACTAATAATACAATTAATATTTATTATTAAATCTAGCTCTTTATTTGATCCCAAACCAAATCAAGTGACCTTAAAAATTAGATTAATTTGATAAATTACTTCTAGTCATAAGATTAGTGATATTGTCTAATATAAAAATCAAATTAAATGATGCAATCCAAAAGTCCTCATGACCTAGCAAATTACCAACCACAAGTAACAAGTGAAAATGACATGGTCACCAAACAACCAACTTCCTCAATTTCAAGAATGACCAAAACGGAGGGGTATTACAGATGAAGTCCAGTAGATTTCTTGCTCCTCTTTTAAAAAATTTCAAGGCATGGGACCAAGTTAAGAGAGCCAATAACCTCCCTTGAGAACTTAGAAGAGGGGGGCACCAATTGGAATATTGGTTAATGAATAACCCATTACGAAAAAAAATCCCGAACCCAATGAAGATAGAGTTTTGATAGTTTCCCAAAATTTCTAAATAATTTTAATAGTAAAGGTGCTTTGAATGAGAACCAATTCCTTCATGATGAGAAGAGTTCCCATATCTAGGCCTTTCCAAGATGATCAACCTTGAGGAATGCCAATGCCAATGAAATGATGAGTAAGTATTTTCAAGGCCTTATTACCAATGAGATCTCTAATGGTCCACTTAGCACATAAAGCAATGCCTTGTTGACATATGGAAATCAAACCAAGTCCTCTAGAATCATCCAATAGGCAATAAACTCCCAAGCTACCCAATGAAAGCATTGATAGCCCTTGCTAGAATTTTAGAGAAAATATCTGACTCGATTTTCAACATTTAGATAAGAAGCCTTGGAAGTGACCCAACATGCGTAATAATAAACATGAGTGGCTATCAATGTCTTGGAAAAGATAGGAAATTTATCAAAATTAGTGGAAGGGGCTTGGTGATCCAATATTGAAGCTTCTTTTCAATTCTCACAATCACAACTTGCCAAATATAAAAATGATTGACATGGAAAGAAAAATATATGCCCAAAAATCAAAAGATTTCCCCATGATCAATCTAATTCCAATTGAAAGAATTAAGCTAGGTTGGTTTCTTCCAAAAAAATTTTTTATAGCAAGAGGTATTTTTCCATTGAATGTTGGTGTGTGGAGTGATATTGTGTCTAAAATGAAAGGAAATACTATAAAAACCCAACAAACATAAAATCAAAACAATCAAGATAAGGGCATAAAAAACTCAAACCTACAAAGAATTTGACAAAGACCCAGTATGTTAAATCTCTCAATGTGTAGATTGCCCCAATGTGATTGGATTCAGTGTGTGCTCAACAAAATTTTAGCAGCATAACATTACCAATTTTCTCAAAAGATGAAGGATTGCAAGACAAGAAAAAATGGCTAAGTTTTTTTTCATTTGATGAGAGGAGAGATGAATGGAGGGATAGGATTGTATGATGGGAAGTCAATGGCTAGGAAAGGTTAAGACATATCAACTCATGATATGAATCCAAGTGGCATCATGCGAGGAGATGGGGGATAGGTTATATTTCAAAGCCTAGGATGGTGACAAGTGTCACCATGTGGAGGCTTGAGAGGGATATTGGTACTTGGAAGGTACCTTGGGAGATGGGGAAGATATTTGTCATAAAGACCTTATTTGTCCAACATTCTCGAAGTATGGGGTGGAAAGGAATATAGGAATTTTAAATTCCTTATTTGTACTTTGGGAGAAGGAACCACGTGGGTTGCTTTTCCAAAAGAGGAAAGTATTTAGGACTTAGAGGATAAAGTGGATGGGAAATAAATGTAAAGGGGATTACCACTTTCCAAATTAGGCCCCATTAGGAATGTGCAAGTGATTAGGGAATGGATTAGCTAACAATTAGGATTAATAGAGAATGATTAGGATGCTAGTGGGAAAAGTTGGAGGATGTGACACCTCTTAATCCATGATTAAGTGTGGGCACATGATTAGGATGCAGATGTGGATTAGGATTAGGGGATAATGAGGAATGATGAAGGATGTGACAAGTGGGGAGAGAAAAAGGGAGAATTAAATAATTTAGTTAATTCTTGTGAGGGAATAAAGTGATTAAATTAAATAAAGAAAGATACTTATTTAATTTAAAGAAGAATGGGGATAAAAGGTAATGTAATCAATTAATCAATAAATTACCTTAGTACATTAGGAAACTTAAGGAAAAATTGACAACATTGGATAGAAGAGGATTAGGCAAAACGACAAGATAAAATTGATTAAATATAAACTGTGGTCAATTTTAGGTGTCTACAATACAAAACCATTATTTTGAATTCCTCTTTTAGATAGAGTCACCAACCTTCATTCAAGGGAAGGAACCTTTAGGTTTCCAAGGAACAAAATGCACCAACACTTCGTTTCCCTAGTAGAGTCACAAAAATTTGGTTAGTAAGTGAATTTGCACTTGAAATGATACTTGAAATGCCCAATGGAATGTGGAATATACACTCCAATAGTTGGAAATATTGTGTGTGAAATGGAAATATTCCTTTGCATTTGAGAGGGGCAACTCCCTCGTATGATATGGGTTTTTAGAAATTTTGTGTACTTTTAACTGGAAAGTACATAAAGGAGAAAAGAAGCTAAAGAAAGCTAAATAATAAAGACCATACTAGTAGACATATGAATATCAAATAATACTTCATGATTTAAAACCATTACAAGGGGAGTTTCACCATAATATATATTTTGATATGCAATGACAATGAAAGAGAGGTTAAAAATATTGACATACGAAAGGATGAGTAACTCCAACACATTCAAATTGAGATACCAAAGCCTTCTTGTGTTTCATTACATCAATTGCATAGATTAATAAGTATTTGAATAGATAGCAGATAACATCCACTAGGACATAAAAGGGATTACTAGTTTGACATATGAAAAATCAGTAATAATAATTTAGAAATACATTCAGAAGATAGGAGCCAAAAGTATTTTGTATTATCTTTATGAAATTTTGTAATTTTAGAAGCCCTTTTTGAACAATGTGTAAAGCCAAAAAGTCATAAAAAAATTTTCTGTCAAAATTCCTCTAGGGGTAAGTGCATGGATTTGTGACACAATTTTGGTGCCAAATTGCAAAAAAAACCTGTAACAAGCCATATTGTGCTCGCCAAATTTGGAGAGTGCCAAATTTGGCTCTCTCCAAATGGCTTTACCATTTGGCGAGCACCAAATTTTGCACTCACCAAACTTGGTGCTTGCCAAATGGCTTGAATTTTGCAATGAATGTTTGTATACTTTAGGTTATATTTCATGTATATAGTTTCAGAATGTTTGAGAGTGGTTTTGGATCTCTAGGAGTTATAATGCAAATTTTAGTTTTGGAAAACTTAAAAATTTTAGACTTAGTAAAATTTCAATAATCAGGAGGTCAAATTTTAGTAGTTAGCAAGTTGTATCATATTTCTCTATCACTCTCTCCTTCTCTCTACTCTCTATCTCTCCTCTCTCTCTCTCTCTCTCCCTTCCTCCATCTCTCCTCTCTCTCTCTCTCTCTCACACACCCCTCTATCTCCTCCCTACATCTACCTCCCTCCCTCCCCTCTCTACTTCTCTCTATCTCTTCTCTCTCTACATCTCCTTCCCTCTCTACTTATCTTTATCTCCCCTCTCTCTCTCTTTACCTACCTCTCCCTCCATCACTTTGTATCTCACCTATATCTGCCAACTCCTTACCTCTTTCCTCTCTACTCTCTATCTATCCTCTCCCTCCCTCTACCTACATCTCTCTCTCACTCTCTATCCCTCTGTTCCCCCTCTTTCTCTCTAACTCTCTCCTCTCTATCTCATAATTATCTCTCCCTCCCTCTCACTCTCTCATCTCTATCTCACCACTCTCTCTATCTCTCTCTCTCTCTCACAAACCTCTATCTCCCTCCCTAACACTCCCTCCCTCCCTCCCTACTTCTCTCTATCTCTCCTCTCCCTCCCTCTCTTCATCTCACCCTCCCTCCCCTTATTTTCTCTGTCCTCTCAATCTCTGTCATTATTCTCCCTCCCTCCCTCCCCCCTCTTTCTCTCTCAATTGCTCCTTTTCTCTATCTCACCATTCTTTCACTCTCACTCACTCACTCACACACCTCTATCTCCCTCCCTCCTCTCTCTACTCTCTATCTCTGCTCTGGCTTTCCCTCTCTATACCTACCTCTCCCTCCATCACTGTCTCTCCATCCCTCTCTATCTCACCTATCTCCTTCCCTACCTCTTTCCCTCTCTACTCTCTATCTCTCCTCTCCCTTCCTCTACCTACCTCTATCTCTATCTCTTCATCCCTCTCTTTCTCTCCCACTTTATCCTTCTCTTTATCTCACCATTATCTCTATCCCTACCTCTCACTTCCTCCTCTCTAAATCACCATTCTCTCTCTCTCCCACTTTCCCTCCTTCCCTCTCACTCCCTTCTCTCTAAATCACCATTCTCTCTCTATCCCACTTTTTGTCCTTCCCTCTCTCTATCTCAGCTATCCCTTTCTACCTCTCCCTCCCTCCAACCTCCCTCTATCTCTTTATCTCTCTTTCTCATTCTCTCCTTACCTCTCTACTCTCTATCTCACCACTCTCTCTCCATATCACTCTCCCTCCTTTCCTCTCTCCCTCCTATCCCTCCCTCTCTCCTTCCCTCTCTACCTACCACTCTCTCTCCCTCCCACCTCTTTCTCTCTTACTCTCTCCTTCCCTCTCTACTCTCTATCTCTCCCATATTCCCTCTCTAATCTCTTTCTCTCTCTCCCCCCCTCCCTCTCGCCCTTCATTTCTCTCCTTTCACTCTCTCTCCTTCTCACACACACTCACTTTTATCTCCTCCTTTCTTCTCCCTCCATCCCTCCACTCTCTGCTTCTCTCTATTTATCATCTCTCTCTACATCTCCTTCCCTCTCTTTACCCACCTCTCCCTCCATCACTCTATATATCAACTTTGTCTCCTTTCTACCTCTTTCCCTCTCTACTCTCTATCTCTCCTCTCCCTCCCTCTCCCTCTCTCTCTACCCCTTCCCTCTCTCTCTCTCTCTCTCACACACACACACACACACACACACTCACCTCTATCTCCTCCCTACCCGTCCCTCCCTCCCCTCTCTACTTCTCTCTATCTCTCCTCTCTCTACATCTCCTTCCCTCTCTACCTATATTTATCTCCCCTTGTCCTCTATTTACCTACCTCTCCCTTCATCACTTTGTATCTCACCTATGTTTCCCTACCTACCTAGGGTTGAGGGATTAATGGTTGAGGGTTAAGAATTGAGGTTTGAGGGTTTAATGTATAGGGTAGAGGGTAGAGGGTAGAGGGTTTAAGGTTTAAGGGTTGAGGGTTTAAGGTTGAGGGTTGAGGGATTAGGGTTAAGGGTCCAATGTATAGGGTAGAGGGTATATGGGTTGAGGGATTAGGGTTTAAGGGTTTAAGGGTTGAGGATTGAGGATAGAGGGTTGAGGGTTGAGGGATTAAGGGTTGAAGGTTGAGAGATTAGGGTAGAGAGTTTAATTGGGTTTAAGGTTTTAAGGGTTGAGGGTAGAGAGTTTAAGGGTTAAGGGTAGAGGGTTTATGGTATATGGTTTAGGGTTGATTGTTTAAGGGTTTAAGGGTTGAGGGATTAGGGTAGAGAGGGAGAGAAGGATGGAGAGAGAGATGGAGGGAGAAGGAGAGAAGAAGAGGGAGGGATATAGATATATGAGGGTTGAGGATCCAATGTATAGGGTACAGGGTTGAGAATTGAGGGTATAGGGTTGAGGACATATAGGGTCAATGGTTTAGGGTATTTGGTTGAGGGTATAGGGTTGAGGGATTAGGGTTAAGGGTAGAGGGTATTGGGTTGAGGGTTTAGGGTAGAGGGTAGAGGGTTTAGGATATAGGTTTGAGGGTATATGGTTGAAGGATTAGGGTTGAGGGTCCAATGTATAGGGTAGAGGTTATAAGGGTTGAGGGCTTAGGGTTTAAGGGTTGAGCATTGAGGGATTAAGGGTTGAGGGTTGAGAATTGAGAGTTGAGTGTTTAATGTATAGGGTAGAGGGTAGAGGGCTTAAGGGTTTAGGGTTTAAAGGTTGAGGGTCCAGAGTTTAAGGTTGAGGGTAGAGGGTTAAGGGTATATGGTTGATGGATTAGGTTTGAGGGTCCAACATAGAGGGTAGAGGGTATAGGGTTTGAGGGTTGAGGGTTGAGGGTTTAAGGGTTGAGGGATAAAGGGTTGAGGGTTGAGGGTTGAGGGATTAGGGTAGAGAGTTTAATTGGGTTTAAGGATTTAATGGTAGAGGGTAGAGAATAGAGGGTTTAAGGGTTTATGATTTAAGGTTTGAGGGTTGAGGGTTTAGGGTTGAGTGTTTAAGGGTGTAAGGGTTGATGGTATAGGGTTGAGGGATTAGGGTAGAGAGGTAGGGATGGATGGAGGGGGAAATGGAGGGAGAAGTGAGATAGAGAGAAGGAGAGAAGAGGAGGGAGGGATAGAGATAGATGAGGGTTGAGGATCCAATGTATAGGGTAGAGGACCTATAGGGTTGATGGTTTAGGGTATTAGGTTGAGGGTACAGGGTTGAGGGATTAGGGATTATGGTTGAGGGTAGAGGGTATTGGGTTGATGGTAAAGGGTAGAAGGTTTAAGGGTTTAGGGTTTAAGGATTTATGGTTGAGGGTTTAGGGTTAAGGGTTGAGGGTTTAGGGTATAGGTTTGAGGGATTAGGGTTGAGGGTAGAGGGTTGAGGGTTTAGAGTTTAAGGTTGAGGGTTGAGGGTTGAGGGTATAGGGTTGAGGGATTAGGGTTGAGGGTAGAGGGTATTGGGTAGAGGGTAGAGGGTTTAAGGGTAGAGGGTTAAGGGTAGAGGGTAGAGGGTTTAGGGTAGAGAGTTAAGGGTAGAGGGTAGAGGGTTTAAGGGTTTAGGGTTTAAGGGTTAAGGGAAGAGGGTAGAGGGTTAAGGGTAGAGGGGAGAGAGATAGATGGAATGAGTAAGAGAGAGAGAGGGAGGGAGTGGGAGAGAGATAGAGGGTAGAGGGGAGAGAGATAGGAGTGAGTGAGTGAGAGATACCTAAGAGAGGGAGAGGGGGTAGGAGGAGGAGATTTGAGAGAGAGAGAGAGGGAGGGAGTGAGAGAGAGATAGAGGGTAGAGGGTTTAAGAGTTTAGGGTTTAAGGGTTAAGGGTTTAGGGTTAAGGGTAGAGGGGATAGGGATAGAGGGAGTGATTGAGAGAGAGAGTGGGGGGGAGGGAGAGAGATAGAGGAGGAGGAGTTAAGGGTGAAGGTAGAGGTTTAAGGGTTTGGTTAAAGGGTTAAAGAGGTTGTAAGGGTTAAAGGGTTTTAAGGGTTAAGGATAGAGGTAGAGTGTTGTTAAGGGTGGGAGAGATGGGGGATGAGTGAGAGAGAGAGACCTAAGAGAGGAGAGAGGGAGTGGGAGGGAGACTTGAGAGAGAGAGAGAGGGAGGGGTGGGAGAGAGATGAGAGAGGGCATGGTTAAAGAATTAGAGGTAGAGGTTTAAGGGTTTAGGGTGAGGTGAGGTTAAGGGTAGGGGAGAGATAGAGGGAGTGAGTGAGATACTTGAGAGGAGGAGGGGTATGATGGAGATACTTGAGAGAGAGGGGGGAGTGGGAGTGGGAGAGGGTAGAGGGTTTAAGGGTTTAGGGTTTAAGGATTAAGGGTTAAGGGTTAAGGGTAGAGGGAAGATAGATAGAGGGAGTGAGTGAGTGAGTGTGTGTGTGTGTGTGTGTGTGTGTGTGTGTGTGTGTGTGAGAGAGAGGGAGAGGGTAGAGGTAGAGGGTTTAGGGTTAAGAGAGGTTAAAAGGAGAGGAGAGAGAAGGGGTAGGTAGAGAGGGAGAGGAGAGAGATAGGGAGATGAGAGATAGAAAGATGAGGGAGGGATAGATATGTAGGTAGAGAGAGTTGAGATAAAGATAGAGTAGAGAGGGAAGGAGAGAGGGGAAGGGAGGGAGAAGTTAGAGAGAGGAGGAAGGTGGAGAGATTAAGAGAGGGAGAGAGAGAGGTATAGAGGGATAGGTAGGTAGAGAGAAGTAGAGAGGGAAGGAGAGATGGAGGGAGAAGTAGGGATGGAGAGAGAGAGAGGTAGGTAGAGAGAGGGAGGGGAGATACAAAGAAGTAGAGGGGGAAGTAGAGATGGATGGAGAGGTAGGGATAGAGGGAGAGATAAGGATTTAGAGAGAGGAAAGAGAGAGTAATAGAGAGAGAGGTAGGTAAGGAGAGGGAGGGGGAGATAGAGAGAAGTAGAGAGGGGAGGAGAGAGGGAAGAAGAGGTAGGGAGGGAGGGAGAGAGGAGGGAGGGAGGGATATTTAGGAAGAGAGAGGTGAGATAGAGAGATTGAGAGAGGGAAAGAGAGAGGGAAAGAAAGAGATATATAGGGGTAAGTTAGAGAGATGTAGAGTGAAGTTTAGTGGAAGGAAGAAAGAGAGGAGGGAGGGATAGGTAAAGATGGATTGTCGAGATAGATAGAAGGAGAGAGAGAGAGGTAGGTAGAGAGAGGGAAATGAGAGATAGAAAGAGGGAGAGGGAGAGAGGAGAGATAGAAAGAGGGGGAGGGAGGGAGAGATAGAGAGAGTATAGAGGGAAGGAGAGAGATAGAGAGAGGTGATAGAGAGAGAAGTAGAGAGGGAAGAAGGTGGAGATATTGAGAGAGAGGAGTCAAGGAGGGAGAGAGATAGGTATAGAGGGACAACTAGGTAGAGAGAAGTAGATATGAAAGGAGAGATAGAGGGAGAGGTAGGGATGGAGATAGAGGTGAGAAAAAAATAGAGAGAGGTAGGTAGATAAAGGGAGGAGGAGATAAAGAGAAGTATAGAGGGAAGGAGAGAGGGAGGAAGAGGTAGGGAGGGAGAGAGAGGTGAGATGGAGAGAAATATAGTAGAAAGGGAAGGGGAGAGAGAGAAGTGAGATAGGTGACAGAGATGTGTGGAGAGAGAAGTAGAGAGGCAAGAAGGAAGGTGGAGAGATTGAGAGGGAAGGAGGGGGGAGAGAAAAGGAGGTATAGAGGGATAGGTTAAATAGCGAGAAGTAGAGAGAAAAGGTGGGTGAAAGGACTTGAGAGAGATGGGGAGAGAGATGAAGAGAAAGAGAGGTGAGATAGAGAGAAGTAGAAAGGGAAAGAGAGAGAGGGGGAGATAGAAAAAATTAGAGGGAGGGAGGGAAGGAGAGGGAGGTGAGATAAAGAGACCCAGAGAGGTAAGGAGAGAGAAAATGGTGAGATAGAGAGTAGAGAGGGAAGGAGAGAGAGATAGGGAAGCAGAGAGAGAGAGAAAGAGGGGAGAGAGAGGGATAGAGGGATAGGTAGGGATAGAGAGAGGTGATATAGAGAGTAGAGAGATATATATAGAGATAGAAGGAGAGGGAGGGAAGATACATAAATGTAGAGAGGGAAGAAGATATATATTAGAGAGGGAAGGAGAGAGATGAACATGTAGAGACGTAGTTCTTGAGCTCAAGGGAGAGAGTGTCAGATAGAGGGATGGAGATAGTGAGAGAGAGAGAGGTCTAGAGAATAAGAGATGAAAATGAGTGAAATAGAGAGAGAAAGATGAAATTTGATCTCCTGATTACTAAAATTTGACCTTCTAATTACTGAAATTTGACATGCTAATTATTAAAATTTGACTAAGTCTGAAAATTTTTAAAATCTTCTAAAAACTAGAATTTGCATCATAACTCTTAGAGATCTGAAACCACTCTCAATTATCCTGAAACTATATACAAGAAATATAACTTAAATATATAGTTTCCTTGCAGAGAAAGAGAAAAGGAAAGAATTTAGAAAAATGCATTCCAAAAGTCATGAATGACATTTGGCGAGCGCCAAATTTGGTGCTAGCCAAATGAAGCAACCCATTTGGCGAGTGCCAAATTTTGCACTCGCCAAATTGGTTGCATTGGGAAATACCAACCCAATGGGTCAGATTTTGCATTGGGCTTCTAACCCAAAGGTTTGGACAACCATTTCATGTGAAAGATGTGATTTTTTGAAAGGGTAAAAAAATTTCACACATTTTTGGTCATGCTCACCGTCATGTTTGCACATCTTTCAATGTTAATAAAGAAAAGGTGATGGCGTTAACCTCTCTCTTAGCTATCTAAATATATAATTCTTTTTCCATTTTGATTCAGTTAAGGTTTTGATCCATAACTTCTCTTGTAAATGCCTCTGCTTTTGGTCAAAAACCAACATGTGCTAGTTTTAGGATAGATTTTTACTCATTCATCGAAACGTGAAACAAAATACATTTTTTTAAACTAGACTCCATTATACACATGATGAAAAAAATTAATTTTCGATTAGTTTTCAAAAAATTTAGGGGGGAGCATGCTCAAATTTCAACTTTTCAGGATGTGTTCACTTTGAAAATTCATAAAATATTATATATTCATTAAAAAATTATTTGAAAGAATGAGGATCAACTACATGGTGTTAGCTAATTTCTCACTGTTCGGATTTTTGAAATTCTAAAAAAAAGTTAACCAAAAAGTGGGGGGGGCTCAGACGCCATGCTATTTTTTTGATAAAAACAAGACATGTTCCCCCCCACTTTTTGAGATGTTTCATCTTCATTAGTTTCAAAAATAATTAGTAGATTAGAAACTAGACTCAGAGCACTTCAACTCTTGTTCTTGCTGCATCTTGAAATTTTGAGCATAACTATGTTCATTTTCTTGTGCAAATCAGATTTTGCTGATTTCAGAAAAAAAGTAGCATCTTAAGAGCCAAAACTGTGTCATGTAGATCCATGCACTTACCCCTAGACTTTCCCCTCTATAAAATTCCCCTTTACATTTGAAATAACCTTGTATTTATAGACTTCTTTTCAATAACTAGTAACTAACTTTTTGAAATACAATGCTTTGAAAACAATAAACCTTATTTGCTTCTATTTTACATCACTTTTTTGAAAATAAGGTTTATTTTCTAAGTTTTAGTTACATTGAGTGAGATAAGTCACTTTTCCAAAAGGGTAAGTAGGAACTCGTAATTTTTGTGTTATGGGTTGACTTGAGGTATTTCTCCATCTTTGTTAGCTCCATTTTTACTTGTAATCATATTACCATCAAGGTACTTGAGAACGTAAAACTCATATCCTTCTACTGAAATGAACAAATAATATTGGGGTTCTCCATAAGGATGGAAAAAGATTTGTGTTATAACATGCCCATAGATTGGTACATTGACCATTGACATAAAGAATATCCATTCACAATTAAGAATGCTACACTCCTTCAAACATGTAAACCCACATGATTGTCATAGGTACAACGTCACAAAACCCACATAATGATCCATTTATATAGAAAAATGTGAAAATTTACATTCATCAAATGAATGTAACTATACTCACTATCCACTAGCTTTACATCAAAAAAAATGGAAGAGCTTATTTTCCATAACCATACAGAAGATGTTCCACAATTATTACAATCTATATTTGAAATAATGGTATCAACCGCCATCCCTAACAATGCTCTTCCTTGCTTTCTTGTCCCCAAGCATTTTGACTAGCACCTCCTTTGTCTCCTCGAAATAGTCAATCTTCTATCAAGAGAAAGTCATCCAAAAAGATATAACCTGTGTTATTAAGGATTCCTGCTGCCGCTACAGTATAATTGACACCACCCAACATGGAAGTTCCATAAATAACCCATCATACTATAGACATAGAAAATATACCAATTGATATTGCACACTTGATCCCGATCTACTAATATCGTTTCATTATGAATTATCCCTCTGCTTAACCATTTAATCGAATAACCTTATTTGATTAAAGTCATCATAATTCCCCTTTTAATTAAATAAATCCCCCAATTTAATTAAATCATCGTCTCTATATAATTAGCTAGGTCATTTCATCTTCCTATCTTTATTTAATTAAATAATCCATATTATATGATTAAATCTCTAAAGTTCATCTAATTATATTAAATAAATCAAACATTTATCTAATTTAATCTAACATCACCCCTTTTGGTTAAATAAATCAAAATATTTATTTAACTAAGTCTTAATCATTTTCATGTCTTTTTGATTTATTTCAATCCTAAAATCTAAATCAAATGGTCAAATCAGCTAAATCTCCCCTTAAATTAATCAAATCCTAATTAATTTAATCCTAATCACTCAAATCCTCTAGATTTTGCAACTTGCACATGAAAATCAATTTAATTGTTTTATAAATCACCTATTTTCATTCAAAAAAGGCATCCAAGTGGGAATATTCTCTAAGTTTGAATCTCCCCCCAAATAGACTTGTCCATCCAACAAAGAATTTAAAGCTCTTACATTATCTCTTACATGTCTCCCACTTGGCATTTAACTCATCTTTCATCCCCCCTAAACATGTCATTTCATCACATTCAAATTTCAAACTTGCACATTGATCAAAATGTGTTCAAGCTTCCTCCAATCATAGATCGACAAGTGGCATCCTGCCATTGGATGAATGTTAGTCCCACATTGCTCAATTTTGGACATTCATCCTTCAATCTCATCTATAAATGAAGGGCTCCTCTCCTCATTTGATCATTCACAAATTATGCAAAGTTATTATGCTAAAATATTTAGCCATTTCCATCAAATATCATTGAATCATAGCTAGGTTATGCAGGTTTTTAGCTTGGAAGCATTCATTTTCATCAACAAAGTGGATCATTCATCAACACTCATCAACATACATCAAGCTTGCATCATAGGAGTTGGGAAAGGGCCAATTTCCACATCAAATTGGCACCAACTTCCCCATAAGATCAAGAGTTTGCATATTCTTAATAGGATTTAGCTTATTTTCATCTTCTTTCATTGTGTTCTTGTTTTATTTCTGTTTTGAATATGGTTAAATGGATTTTATGGGGAACCTCTATTCTAACTTGCATTTGATCTTATTAATGTGTTCATTTGTTGTGTTCTTGCAGGTATAGGATCTAGGTTCACACATACTACTGCCAATGATTTAAGGTTAGTTCCAATTCCTTTGATTATAATGATAACGGGCATATGATTCTCAACTGCTTCAATCAAGACTTTATGTTGCATATAAACATCTAATACTTGCATTCTCTGTGCATAACCAATGTTTGCATGGGCTATATTCTCATCACCGTCTATTTCATTTAATATATCAATAATCACGGCATGTTTCTTACATTCTAGCGATCTCCCTAATAGAAGTTGTCTTCTTGACCCTTAGAGGTCTGATAATCAAAATAGATCTTCCATTCCTTGACTTGGTCTTGAACCATCTCTACACTCCCAAATATTGACTAGCCAACATGGTATGTTAGGCTAATTATATGAACCTTGCAATTTCTACCTTTTGTTTCCAGCACCTTTAAAGATTGAGTTTGTCTTCGTCATATTTGGGAATCTTCTTGTCGGCTAGAGTCATTGGCTTCTATCCAATCGGATTCATATCCTTCATCTTATTCTCCAAGTATCTAACTTGAGCACTGTAAGGTGCTATCACACCTACACTAGTTTTCAAGCCTTTTCTGCCAACACAAGCTTTCAATAGTTTAGAGAGTATATGCAAGACAACAGCGGCCTCAACAATATTCCACTTGCTCTTACCAAAACCATCTTCCTCTTCTCTTGCATTTGTTATAGTTGAGACTCTATGTCAAACACTTCATATGCTTGCCCTGCATACATTTTAGACTTAATATACGAATTGCCATCTGCTTCCATGTTAACATTGGGACCATCCATGATACAATTTCCATAAAACTCTATATTTGAGAATTGACTTATTGATGGATGCATGTGATACTATGTATTTAAAAGATGGACTGGGTGTTCAAGTTGTTGTAGTCTTTCAAAGAGACTTCTACCATAACCTGCTTCCTAGGATCTCTGGCTGTGATATGCCATCCACATACACTTTTTTTTAATAATTGCTCTCTTAGCAGATATGAAGGCGTATCCAATAATTTGAAACGCCATTCACAGGGCATGAGCAGCGTGCATACTTATCAGGGTAGTTGCAACTATAACATCTGACAAAAATCCTTTATGCATCTTGACACGGGCAGGGAAAAGGCTGATAAAGGTTGTGGAATTTGGCCTTACACATGCTAATCGCATCTGTTTGAATTTTAAAGTGCATATCCTGCAAGAGATAACATGTCTTAGAGGCATTATTTCAAACAGTTCACGTTCCTTCTCTATGATTCAACATTTTTCTTTCATGTCAACCATTGCGCCCGCAACTATAACATCAGACAAAATTCCTCTATCCTTTGTGCTTTAATGGCTGCTCATACCCTGTTCCAGAACTCTCATTTTGGCGTAGACAGGGATGATGCTCGCAAGTGTCGTAGAATATGGATTTACACCTACCAATTGCATTTGCTTGAAAGTTTCTAAAGCCTTTTCAACAAATCCATTTCGTTAAACTCCTGCAATCATTGCAGTCCATGAAACCACGTTTCTTCGAGGAAATCTGCCAAACGGGTCATTTGTATCCCCCTATCGCGCCTCTACACAGCCTTGGCCGCGCCATCATTGCATTCCAGGTAACCACATTTCTTCGATGCATGTTGTCATATAGTTCATGTACCTTGTCTCTGTATTATAATGCTCTGTCAACTATTTACAGGCCTCGTTTATACGCCACATTTCGTTGAGACTCTATGTCAAACACTTCACATGCTTGCCCTGTATTCTCCATCGTGCCAAAGTTGATCAGATTTCTTCAAGGCATTTTGTGAGGCAGTTCATATGTTTTGCAACCTCCATTGCGCACATGAGACCACATTTCTTTTAGGCCTTTTGTGATACAGTTCATGCACCTTGTCTGTGCTTTAACAGTTTGCATGCACGTTTACTAGAGCAATTGCAGTTACAACATCAGACAAAGTTCATGTATCCTTTATGCGCCTTTGTCTATGCTAGTAGCCTCACCATATCCTTCAGCACGGGCAAGGAGAATGATAATTGTTGAATCCAGCTTTTACACATGCTAATTGTATTCACTTTGAAAGACTTATATAATTTCACTCAATGCATATCCCCGTCCATATTCTATGAAATGGTATCTTTAGAGGCCACACAACTTTTAAATCTGCAACTTGTATTCGCATTGAAATTTTTAAAACTTTTTAACAAACCATTTTATGCATGCTGCACAATCATTGCTGTTCATAAGAGCATTTATATGAAATCATTTGTGCCTTCAAATCTGCTTCAACATTTGGCATGCATTTAAACCAGGGCGCCTGCTGCTTGCATTTGGTTTTAAGCTTCAAAAATCTGCTCAACAAATTCGTCCTGTGCGTATACTGCAATCATGAAATACCATTTTCATCCACTACTCATCTCAGACTCACAGCATTATGTAGAGAGGAGCAACTGAAAGATGCACTGCACATTTTGTTCACCACACACAATCCTTTTGAAAATGGTTAGCCTTTGTTTTCCTTGCTTTTAAATGCTCACAGTTAAGAAATTTTGAAAAATTGAACAAGGTAGTTTTAGAGGTTAGAATTTTGAAAATTGTGAGCATGAGGTTAAAATTCATTGACATACGAGTAAATGAGGTTAAAATTTGTGGAAATGTGAGGAAATAAGGTTAGAAATGGGAAAAGGTGAGCATGAGCTTAAAATTTGCAATTTTGTGAGCAATAAGGTTTAATGGAGAGAGAATGCATACAAAACTCACTCACATCATCTCAAATAAAACATTTAAATGCTTGGAAAAACCTCCTTTTAGAATTATTTATAAATTTAGAATTTTTTTTTAAATAATTCTACATATATCTGTAAACCCCCTAATCATTCCTCAATGTCTTGAAACCAAAAATCCACCTAACTTTCAGCTGGTAAAGCCTTTGGCTTTGAAAATTTTCTAGGGGGATAAAACACCGTGATGATCAAAACCCTCCCAAAAAATAAAAAATAAAAAATTGTTTCAAGCAACCAAATCAAATGTTTTAATGGTTTCCAAAAATTGGTCAGAAAAATTGAAACTGTAAATTCTTCCAAACCAAGATCCGGGCTTCTATGAAAATTGGTCACATTTCTCAGAAAGCCCCTAGGAATATTCCCCTAAAAAGTTTAAAATTTGTCTAGTTTAAAAATTGGGTTAACATGTTGAGAGTAACATGTCTATTTTTTCTTTGCAATGGTTTCTGGTTTTGATTGTGTGATAATTTTTGCATCAAAAATTATCACACAATCAAAACCAGAAACCATTGCAAAGAAAAAATAGACATGTCTAACCAATTTGGATATCCATTGCCTCCTTGAGATTTTTGAAAGGTCAACCTCGACATAGACTTAGTGTTGAGAGTGGACTAAATAAAACTTCTCGAGCTCTACACAGACCACAAAACTCACTGATTTGGTAATTTGGGTAAAAAAAGGTCTAGAATCGCAGAGGTAATCTTAGGAATTCAACCCAAAGTAGAAAACGAAAACACTTTTCATTAGAGACTAAAAAGTCATGAGTCCAATGTTTAAACATAAGTAGGAAGGAACATACAAGCCATGGGCCTTGGGTAAGAATAGTCCATACATACTTGGCTTCAGCAAAATGAAAAAGAAAAATTTCCTTACTTGAGGTTTTGTATGACAGCAAGCTCAACAAGCTGAATCCCATGTGGGGTTTATGATATATTAACCCAATCACGAAGCACACTTTCAGGGGGGACTCTGTCCATAAATATCCAACAAGCATGAAATTTTCAAGCCATTTGTAAGATTCATCAAACTTTTGAATGGGAAGAACATCTAAAGGTGGATCAGGGGACTTACCTCTTGAAGCACTTTCGAAATGAATTTTCTGGGTCATTTCAATGGGGGAGCCATGGGATGTCCATGTGAAGATTTCAACTCCAGCAGCAACTACTGTAGAGGAATGAAGGGCTGAGGCCATATAAAAGGGCAAAAAGGACTTCAAGCCTAGAAAATGAAAAAGGACCACAATAAATTTTAGTAAATGCTAGAAGGATCAATGTAGAAGACTACAATTTGACAGCTTCAGGTAAATCCACGCCAACAATTCACTGTCATGACAAATTCATATCATGAAAAATTCACCGCCATGGATAATTCATCGTATTAACATTTTTTAATATATATTTCCAAAACCTTTGTCTCTTTAGATGATCGAGGAGACAAAACACAACAGTATTGATGCGGCATCTTGATTTGACTCCGCTTCCCCGCTAGAAAAGAATGTTTGCTGTGGTTGAAAGTATAAGACCATGACGTGGCGAGCCCTTAAATTTGCATTTGCTCTCCAACCCAATCCCTGCCAAGGTATAAAGTAAAGTCACGATCAATGGCGACATGAACGTTTGTTTTAGTCCCAAGAGGTGCCAACGGATGAGGTTGCATGGCACGTAGAGAAGACTGAGAAAGAGTGACCCGAAAGAGACATGCAAACGTTCATTCTGAGTATAGTATAGTCATGAAGCCGCTATTAGAGATGGAAAGCCGCTCGTGCAACGGTATGAGAAAGGCGTGTTGATCATTGTTAAGATTTGCAGAGATGGCACTAAGATTTTAGAATATAAAAAAGTTTCTTTAAAATTTTCCTGTTTGGTGTGAAGATTATCTCTCACTTTAAGACAGCCATCTTTTGCACAATAACTAGTGGATGGTAGGGTAGGTGGTGTCTCATGGGTGAAAGTTAGATGAAAATGTGGTTTGTTGTGATGTGGGCTTTCTGTAGTTATGGCTAATGATTGTTCATACTGGTAGTATGAATAGTAATGTTATAGTACTTGTCATATTGTGGCATAAAATGCATGACAACGCATATGATTATTGCTTGTCCATAGGTCCGTAGTGTGAATAGGATTGTTATAGTGAATCATAAAATGAGTAACATGGAATGTAAAATCATGGGAATAGTGAATGTTATAATGTGTTTAATGAGCACATGGTGACGATTGATATTGAAGAGCCGCTTGATGTCGATTTTGGTTATGTTGATAAGGAATATTAATTTTGATAAATTTAGGGATAAGGATTTTTAAAGAATTTTTCTTTCCTTCATGTTAAGAATGAAAGGTAGTTACAAGGTTAATAAATCTTTTGTTGAATTGTCTTTTAAATGCTGCAAGTCTTTGTAAAATAAAAACCTTTTTAACGTTCAAGATTTTTCTTTGGTATAAGTGTAATGTCATAATGTCAATGTGACACTGAATGAGTGAGTTATGACTAGTTGTTTTCCTTGAATAATCTCTATGGACTTATTATAAATATTAGCCAATAATAAAGAACTAAGCTGTGATGACTTTGCTTACGATTCTTACAAGTTTCTTTGGACCATTATTAAACATGACTTGCTCTAGGTTTATGTGGAAACATTTTATTCAAAATATCTAGGTAGGACTATTAATAAAAAAAATATTATATTCATACCCAAGGTAGATTATCTTGAATTGATCTACAATTGGAGACCTATCACCTTGCTCCATGTCTTCTACAAGATATTTCCAAATTGTTCATGCTTTACATCCAAAATCTACACCCACTTGTTCGTCAACATTGTCACAACCCTCTCTAGTAAAGTCACTTGAAATAATTATATTCTCCTCTTTTAAGATTAAATGGGTTTTGTTATCATTATTATTTAATAGGTCCTACAAATCGAATATATGTATATAAATATTGCTAATCTATTGTCACAATTATGATTTGATTATTATTTAGTGATGTCTCTAGATCTAATATTTGATAAATGTATAGTTAAATTGATATAAATATCATTGAAAAGTGTATCTAAAATAAATTGAAAAGTGATTTAAAATATATTTATTTAAGTAGGTCTTTGTTATGAGTTGGCTATAATTAATTATGTATATGAATAATATTATTCTACTTTAAAGTGCGTGAGAGTTAAATTTATTCTCATTTAATATAATAAATGTTAAACTTTTCTCAATAGAATAGAGTATTAATGATATTTTGGATATAATTCTATTATGATAATAGAAATAATTAAGTTCTTGGAAATGAATAATTATTTAATCTTCTTGATAAATAAATAATATTATGGATATTGCAAATAGATAAACAATTATTTTTTCCCCTCTTTTTCAATTTAAGAGGGAATGAGTTCTAGAACAAAGTATTTCATCACCCTCCTCTTAAATGATTAATTCGGAAAATACTATATATATATATATATATATATATCAAATTAACATCTATTGTTAAAGTGATTTTTTTTTAGTCAATTAAATTAAATACTTGGTGAAAGAATTAATGATCATTTACAATATTATAGAGAATATAAATATTATATTTATATATATATATATATATATAAAGGTAAAATGCAAAAAATGGATAATGATAACAGTTGTAAAAATGTAGAACACAAGATAAGGATAAATCCTACGTTTTCAATAGGAAAGTTATATCTGCAACTTCGACTGACAAATTTCTATTGATTTGGAATTGATTTTTGAAGTTTCCTTTTTGAAATGGTACAATTTTACATTATTAATATATATGAAGTCTCTCCTGTAGAAGGGGGGGAAATTCACAACCTTGCCTTCACTACTAAATGTATATAGAATTGCCTAAGTTGATCCATAGCTATTGATGGAATTATACTTTCTACCTGATTTCTTTAAAGAACGAGGTGGACATAGTTGGAAGTAAATTAAATATCTGCATAATATTGTCAGCACAAGCCAAAGACCTTCTAGAATTGTCCTGGTGTAGGAGCACCCATAGGTTGCCATAGGTTGTTTGGAAGGTCTGTCTAGGACAACTAAGCAATCAAATTTTGTTCATTTGTATGTGAGCCTTAGTGGAATTTTTGTTGGTTTTGATAAGATAAAGGTCATGTTGACCATAGAATAGGTGTCATAAGGTTCTAGCTCAAAATTAGGTTTTGGATTTTAGGATTCTTTCAAAATATTTGAAAATGTTGCTCAATTGGAGCTACAAGCGGCCAAGAAGAGCCCAAGGGAGAGAATAACTGAATTGGTGACCTATTAATGGGATGCCTCAGTATTGGAGTGAGGTTGGAAGCATTTGAGATTGTTTGAAGTTTTATTTGAATTCAAGGAAGCAATTGTGTTTTAGTGTGAATTTTCTCGTTTTTGCATTGAAGTGATGTTTTAATGGATTAATCATGGCACTGCAATTTGTGTATGAGGTAGAGTAGTTGTTCTTTGAGCATTGTGTGGCCTTCGATATTTTTCTTATTCAGCTTCAAGTAGTGTTTGTAAATAGTTTTGGTTTTCATACTGTTGCTGGTCTGAACCAGGCAGTTTGTGAGAATGGAGTGTTAGTTCACTTTCCCACCGTACAAATTGTATGACCCTTTGGTAATAGTGACTAGACTCCATGGATGTACATATAGTAGGGTTTAGGGATTTTGCAAGCACCGGAGTTACTGGGAAAGTATTTCCCTAGGCGAGCTAGGGAAGTGCCCGGCTAGGAAAGACCTTAGTGCAGAGCACTTGATTTGCAGGGGTGTCAATTTCTTGACAAATTACCTATTGGAGAAGGCAGGTGTGAGTCTTGCCAAGACCTCGTAAGGAGAAAGAAACTCTAACAATTCATCTGGTGAGGGGATGACTTAATAGTTTGCAGAGAAGCCAGGAAAGGGCTTAAAAGGCCTAGTTTTGCTCATTTTCAGGTTAGGGCTTTTTATGGATAGCTAAGGCTCAAGACCCCAAAAATCCCCGAGAGGTGGGCATATGAACCAGGAATCCCAAGAAAATATTGGGGTGTTCTTTGGAAAGACTTGGAAACAAACCTGATTTCTCGGAGAAGGAGACCTAATAGGGCTTATAGGGCTAGTAGCCTCCTAGGCCTAATAAAGGGGTTTGGTGAAAACGACCTGCAGATGGAGCTAGGTGGACCCCTAATACACTTAGTAGGATGGTTTGATGAATTTAGAAGCATATCCACACCCCTGTAAAACTAAATTCAAGAATTTGGAGGTTTAGTAGCCTTTAGGGTGGATTAAGGCCTAAGGCAAGGGTTTCAAGATTACACCAAGTCTTGACTTGGTAGGAGGATCTTTATTGATAGTTGGGTTGGAAAGAAGAAACTAGGGGACCCTAAGAAGGAAGAGGTCCTATAGGTTGCAAGTGGTGGAGTGAGACACCCTAGAGGTCTTCCAAGCAAGACCTAGAGTATGAATCAGAGATTGATTCACCCAACCTCCCTATTAGATTGGTATCAGAGCAACAAAAGATTTGGGATAGAATATTATATGTCAGAGATTGAGTCTAGTGGTTCTACAGACATGGTGACAAATTTAGAATTGGCCAAGAAGGTCGAAGAGCTGGAGGAAGACAATAGGTTATTGAGGGAAAGAATAGCCCAACTTGAGCAAGCAATGAGTAATGTGCAAACTAAGACCGATGAGATTAGTGATAAGTTGGAAGGAAGGGTACCCAAGCATGAAGAGGTTACAGAGGAAGACAAGATCCCTGAACCTGACCCTATTTTGCAAGAAGAGCCTTTCTTGAAGGCATTGAAGGCTTTAAGTGGAAAAGCACTTGAAGGCATACCACTGTTTAGTGGGAAAATGGAAGTTGATCTAGTCATGGATTGGATAGAGGGAATGGAAAACCATTTTGAGTGTGATGGAGTCACTGAAGCATAGAAGGTAAAGGTGGCCAAATCAAGATTGAGAGGTTCTACCTTGACATGGTGGAAGTTCATTCAGACAAAGAGAGAAAAGGAAGGCAAGAAACCTATTTCCACTTGGAAGGGAACTGTTGCCAAAGTGAAAGAAGCCTACATGCCAGATGATTATGAAATTTAGTTGCATAAGAAAAGACAGAGCTTGAGACAAAGAGACCAAGATGTAAATTCCTATACAGAGGAGTTTCAAAAACTTTGCATGAGGTCTAATGTATCTGAGGATGAAAGTCTTAAAATGGCTAGATACCTTAATGGTTTGAAGTGGAACATTCAAGAGGAGATGACTCTTCTAGGTCCCAAAAAGTGCACCAATGTTATCAATTGGCTATAAAAATTGAAGAGAGAAGTAAGAGGAAACAAGATTAGGCTTCCAAGAGTAGAGGAAAAGGCAGAGATCAAAGAGGACATAGAGGTTGATACCAAAGTAGAGGGACTGATCAAAGAAATCAGGGAGAGTCTAAACTCACAGAGCATGGAAGTGAAACAACTTCTAGAGGAGGTTATGGAAGAGGTAGAGGTTCTCAAGGAGGTTCCAATAGAGGAAGAGGTACATGCAGAAGTAACTCTTACTTTGCTAGCATGAAGTGTTACAACTGTGGTCAAGTAGGACATCTAGCTTATAGGTTCCCAGAGAAAGCATCCTCTTCAAATACAAAAAAGAGAGTAGCATATGCTCAAGAAGACACTATGAGTGTCAAGTCACCAGAGGTTAGTCACATTGAGTCAGAAATGGGGGAGAACTTGATGTATAGTAGGGTTCTAATCAAATAACCAGTCAAATAAGAGCCAAAGCAAAGGAAAGCCTTATTCAGGGCGAGATGCAAAATACTTGGGAAGGTGTGCAAATTTATAGTGGATTCAGGGTCTACTAATAACATTATCTCAGAGGAAGCAGTGAGGAAGTTAAAGTTGGAGAAGGTACCCCACACTAATCCTTACAAGGTGACATGGCTGAATAAAGGGCAGAGTGTTCTTGGGAATGAGCAGACAACAGTGGAATTCTCCATTGGAGGGTACAAAGACAAACTAATTTGTGATGTGTTGCCTACGGATGCATGCCATCTTCTATTGGGAAGGCCATGGAAATATGATAGAGGAGCTATCTATGATGGAAAGGAGAACACCATCTCATTTAAGAAGGATGGTAAAACATTCAAGTTACAGTCACTGTTGGATGAAGAAGAAGGATAGTCAAAGACCCCTAGTGTCTTGTTAAGTAGTGGCAAGGAGTTTATCAACACTCTTCAGCAAGGAGGTGAAGGATATGTTGTTATGGTGCAACCCAAGCAAGAAGACAAGGCCAGGAAGATAGTTATCCCAAAGGAAGTCCAAAAGTTGCTTGAGAAGTTCAAGGACATAGTCAGTGATGGAACACCAACAACATTACCTCCAAATAGAGCTATCAGTCATTAGATCGACTTCATACCAGGGAATCCATTACCAAACAAAGCAACTTATAAGCTCACACCAGATCATAACCTGGAAGTGGCTAGGCAAGTGCAGGAGTTATTAGACCAAGGATGCTATGCCCTTAATATTATTGTACATCAGGTTATGAATAGTCGGCTTGTGGCTATCTTAACTCTCTATTAAGTCATATTATCATTAGTATATTGTTATTTAGTTGTTTAGGTCGGCCTAAGTCTTATATACGTGTGTCTAAGTCAGCCTAGGTGATATCCTTGGCATAAATAGGTATATATAGGAGGTTGTGAGTCTTATTTCATCAGGAAGTGTGAAGTGTGTTCTCATTAGAGATATTTGGAGGTTTTCCCCCTCGAAGTGGCTTTTTATTCTCAGTTATTATCAAATATTTGCAGCATATTTCATATCATATTCTTCTATTGTGCAAGTTATTCCATAACAAGTGGTATCAGAGCATGATCTTGGCACCATAGAGGCAAGGTTTTTCTCAATTTTAGAGGCGATTTTGGGAAGAGCATATCTTTCAGATTTTGGCGAATTTTTTTCTGATTTTTAAAGGGTTTTTGAAGAACATATTGAAGAAGCTACAGTCCATATTTCAGAAGAATTGGAGCAAAATTAAGTGAATTAGTGCAGAATTAGGGTTTCTACACTATTTTTTTGGGTTTTTGAAGACATAATAAAGGAGATTACAGTAAAAATTTGAGATAATTTAAGTTTCATTTGTGTTATTTATTTCAAAATTAGTGGTTTCCATCATGCCAGGGCCTACAACAAGGGGTCAAAAGAATGTTACTCCAGGGAAGACTCCTGATAAGGATGGTGAAACAATCAAGGATATTACTCATAATGAGGAAATAAATAAGGTCAAGGAAGACATTTCCTCAATTAAGATGGATATGTGTGACCTAAGAGGAGATATATCAGACATATGAAACATGTTAAGCACCTACATGACTGAATCAAGAAAGGAGTTCTCAAGCGGCCAAGGTGAAAATTCTAGGTCAGCTACTACTAACACAAAATTTAGTACTCCTATGGGATCTAGGAATTTATTTCCAAAGGTGGATATGCGCAAGTTCGATGGTAAGGATCCTCTAACATGGATAAACCAAATGGAGAATTTTTTTGAAGTACACCAAATCCCAAATGGACAAAAGGTCACAATGGCTTCCTTATATCTAGAACCAGATTAATTCATTTGGTATCGTTGGCTTTGCACTCATTGAAGTAAAAATGGGCTCACCGTCTCATGGTCAATTTTTATAGAGGAACTCCAAGCACAATATAGCAATAGCGTCATAGACAACTTCTTCAGCCAGCTAGCTAAACTTCAACAAACAAGATTAGTTAAGGATTATATTCAACAATTCCAAAATCTATCCTTAAGGGTGGATACAATTACGGAGGAAAAATTGAATGACTTATTCTTGGGTGGTCTCAAGGATCACATTCAACATAAGGTACGCATGTTTAGCCCTAGTTCCATAAATGAGTCTTTTATCTTAGCACGCAGGGTAGAGGAGAAGTATTTGATTCCTAAGAAGCAAGGGGCTAATGTGACAAGAGAAAAAGGATATTCAACACAACCTACTAAGTTGACTCCATAAAAAATTGAGGAGAAAAGAGAAAAAGGCTTGTGTTTCAATTGTGATAGAAAATACAGTCGAGGACATAAATGTAGTGAAAAGAAATTGTTTTATATTGAAGGTCCCAATGAGGAAGAAGAGGAGGAACCCATACTAGAAGATGAAAGGGAGTCAAATGAGGAATCACATGATTCTCAACCAATCATTTCTTGTCATGCACTCTCAAGTTTCAATGCTTCACAAACTCTCAAGGTGGTGGGGTTCCTAAAGAAGTAGAAGGTAACAGTGTTGATCGACTCAAGTAGTACTCATAATTTCATCAACAAAAAGTTAGCTACTCATCTAAATTTTTCATATATCCAACTCCAGATTTTCAAGTTTTGATTACAGATGGTGGTACAGTTAGTTGTTCAGGGAAGTGTCAAAGCATTAAATTATCCATGGGAGATTATCAACTTGATACCCCAATGCATGCGATATCCATGGGTGCAGCAGATATTGTTTTGGGAGTACAATGGCTTACTACATTAGGAACAATTGAGATGAACTTCCAAGAACTATTCATGAGATTTCAATTGGAAGGAAGGCTAGTAGAGCTAAGGGGGTTGAAGGAAAAATCTACACAAATGGTAAGCTCTCATCAAATGCAAAAGTTGCTTAAGAAAGGAGTGGATGGATTTGTGGCCCAACTATGTTCATTAGAAGTCTCTCAATATAATACTCCTACTCATCCAGATTTGCAAGCTATAATTGATCATCACTCAGTTGTTCTTGGAGATATGCCTAAAGGGCTTCCTCCTAAGAGGGATCATGATCATGCCATACAGTTAGTCCTAGGGAGCCAACCACTGAACATCAGGCCTTACAGGTATCCACACATACAAAAGAGTGAGATAGAAAAGATTGTTGAAGAGATGCTAGAGGCAGGAATCATCAGGCATAGCCAAAGTGCTTACTCCTCGCCTGTGGTGATGGTATGTAAGAAGGATGATACTTGGTGCATGTGTCCAGATTATAGAGTGCTCAACATGTACACCATTAAAGATAAGTTTCCAATTCCAGTCATTGATGATTTCTAGATGAATTAAATGGAGCTATGTTTTTACCAAGTTAGATCTTAGATCTGGTTATCACCAAATTGGATTAAGGAGGAAGATATTTGTAAGACAGCATTTCAGACTCATGAGGGTCATTATTAATTTTTGGTGATGCCATTTGGTCTTACCAATGCACCATCTACATTCCAAAGTTTGATGAATTCCATTTTTAAGAAGTTCTTGAGAAAGTTTGTGTTAGTATTCTTTGATGATATATTAATTTATAGCAAGACTTGGGAAGAACATTTGCAACATGTGGACCAAGCATTACAAATACTTGAAGATCATAAACTCTATGCTAAGCCATCCAAGTGTGCTTTTGGTCTTACAGAGGTGGAGTATTTGGGACACATAGTTTCACATGGAGTAAAGGTGGACCCTAACAAAATTAAGGCTATTATGGAATGGCCTATTCCAAAAACCATTAAGAAATTGAGAGGATTCTTGGGATTGACAGGGTACTATAGAAGATTTGTGAAGAATTATGGTAGTATAGCAGCACCTCTCACCACTCTATTGAAGAAGGATTATTTTCATTGGAATGAGTCTGCTAATACAACATTTAAGAGATTGAAGGAGGCTATGTGTACAACTTCAGTACTTGCCACTCCTGACTTCACCAAGGAATTCATTGTGGAATGTGATGCTTCTGGAAATGGGATAGGAGCAGTGCTCATGCAAGAAGTTCGACCAATTGCTTTTTAGAGTCATCAATTAAAAGGTAAGACTCAACTAAAACCTATTTATGAGAAGTAAATGCTAGCAATACTCCATGCAATGAAACAATGGCAGCCTTATCTATTGGGTAGACATTTCAAGGTTAAGATAGATCATGATAGCCTAAAATATTTTTTGGAACAATGACTATCTTCTGAAGAGCAACAAAAATGGGCCACTAAGATATTAGGATGTGACTTTGAGATTGTATATAAGAAAGGGAAAGAAAATATTGTCGCAGATGCACTTTCAGGGAAGGATGAGAAAGATGAAGCCTTATTGTGTGCCCTTTCAATATTACAAGCAAATTGGGTGGAGGAAGCCAAAGCAGAGTGGCAAAATGATGTTGCAACAAGTAATCTCATCAAGCAATTAAAAAGTGATCCTAGTAGTTCAGATAAGTTTTTTTGGAAGGGAGATACTCTTTGGTATAAAGAGCATTTGTATCTCTGCAAGAATTCCAAACTTAAAATCAAGATTCTCATAGAGTTGCATGAGTCTCCAGTGGGTGGTCATTCAGGATTTTTGAAGACATATCATCGAGTCAAGCAAGATTTCTTTTGGGAGGGGTTAAAGGGTGATGTTCAAAAATTTGTGGCTGAATGTTTGGTGTGTCAAAGGCATAAAGGGGAGACAATTAAGACACCAGGTCTCTTGCAACCCTTATCTATTCCTAGCCAGCGTTGGGAAGAGGTATCCATGGACTTCATCACAGGGCTTCCCAAATCTAAAGGTCATAATGTCATCATGGTGGTAGTTGATCGGCTCACTAAATATGCACATTTCATTGCATTAGCACATCCTTTTACAGCAAGTGTAGTGGCTAAAGCTTTTTTGGAGAATATCCAAAAGCTACATGGTACACCTAAAGTTATTGTTAGTGATCGTGATCCTATCTTCACTAGTCACTTTTGGAAAGATTTATTCTCATGTTTGGGTACTCAATTGGCTCTTAGCTCTTCATACCACCTTGTCGGATGGGAAAACAGAGGTTGTTAATAAGTGTTTGGAAGGATATCTACGTTGTTTCACTTCAGAGAAACAATCTCAATGGGTAGATTGGCTACCACTTGTAGAATGGTGGTATAACACTTCTTTTCATAGCTCATCAAAAATGTCTCCATTTTTGGCACTTTATGGATATCATCCTCCTTCCATCACATCATCAATTAAGGTGTCCCCAAGAGTTCAGGCAGTAGAAGGCCACTTGCTTCATCAACAACAAGTACTTTCAGGACTCAAGGAGAATTTAGCCATGCCACAAAATTGAATGAAACAACAGGCAGACCAACATTGTAGTGAAAGAAGTTTTGAAGTTGGGGATTGGGTCTTCTTGTGATTGCAGCCTTATAAGAAAATCGCACTAAAGCAACAAAGAAAGAATAATAATTTGTCTCTAAAGTATTATGGTCCATACCAAATCATGCAGAAGATCGGTAGTGTTGCCTACAAGCTTGAGTTGCCACCAACAACAAAGATACATCCAATTTTTCATGTTTCTTGTTTGAAGAAGGTAATTGGGAATAATATTCCAACTCAAACAACACTTCCCGAGCTGGATAAAAGAAGGAAGAATCATTTTGGAACCAGAGTGCATTTGTTAAACACGCACAAAGAAGCTGAGGAATAGAACTATCACTAAGTATCTCATCCAATGGAAGAAGTTACCAGTTGAAGATGCCACATGGGAAGATGAGGAGTTCATTCAAAAGTTTCCAAACTTGATTAGCATTGAGGACAATACTTCTTTGAAGAAGGGGGGCATGCTACACCCTTAATATTATTGTACATCGGGTTATGAATAGTCGGCTTGTGGCTATCTTAACTCTCTATTAAGTCATATTATCATTAGTATATTGTTATTTAGTTGTTTAGGTCAGCCTAAGTCTTATATAGGTGTGTCTAAGCTGGCCTAGGTGATATCCTTGGCATTAATAGGTATATATAGGAGGTTGTGAGTCTTATTTCATCAGGAAGTGTGAAGTGTGTTCTCATTAGAGATATTTGGAGGTTTTCCCCCTCGAAGTGGCTTGTTATTCTTAGTTATTATCAAGTATTTGCAGCATATTTCATATCATATTCTTCTATTGTGCAAGTTATTTCATAACAAAGGACTAATTAGGAAGAGCATCAGTCCATGTGCAGTACCAGTGGTCTTAGCAACCAAGAAAGGTGGTAAGTGGAGACTTTGCACTGACTCTAGGGCTATCAATAGGATTACAATCAGATATAGGTTTCCTATTCCTAGGATAGAGGATTTGATGGACTTTCTTGGAGGGGCACAATACTTCACAAAGTTAGATCTCAAAAGTGGATACCACCAGATTAGAACCAAAGATGGGGATGAATGGAAGACAACTTTTGAGACAACTGATGGGTTGTATGAGTGGAGAGTCATGCCATTTGGCCTCTCAAATGCCCCTAGCACATTCATGAGGCTCATGAATGAAGTGCTTAAGGATTTCACAGGTATATTTGTGGTGGTGTATCTAGATGATAGACTCATCTTTAGTAAGACAACAGAGGAACATTTGAAGCATGTGGAGATGGTTCTTAAACGGTTGTAGGAGGAGAGGTTAGCCATCAACCTATAAAAGTGTGAGTTCTTCAAAAAAGAGCTTGTGTATTTGGGGTTTGTAGTATCCCAAGGATAATTTAAGATGGACCCAAGCAAGGTGGAAGCTATCCTAAATTGGCCTACACCAACCACCGGAACAGAGGTAAGGATTTTTCATGGGTTAGCTTAGTTTTATAGGAAGTTTATAAGGAACTTTAGTTGCATTTGTGCATGAGTGCTTCATACTATCAAGGGTGGCCTAAGGACTAAGTTTAAATGGACTCTTGAAGCAGAGAAGGGTTTTGAGAAGTTGAAACAATAAGTGGCAACTCAACCCATCCTTTTGTTACCTAGTTTTGATAAGCTATTCACAATGGAATGTGATGCCAGTGGAATTGCAGTAGGAGGAGTACTAAGCCAAGAAGGCAGACCTATAGCTTTCTTTAGTGAAAAGTTTAATGAAGCTAAATAGAAGTATTCTACTTATAACTTAGAACTATATGCTCTAGTGAAATCTCTTAGAAAGTGCAGACATTATCTCCTACCTAAGGAATTTGTAGTGTTTACTGATAACCACACACTTAGCTACATCAACACACAAGAAAAGTTGAGTAATAAACACTTGAAATGGATGGATTATCTCCAAGCCTTCTCCTTTACTATCAAAAACAAGAAGGGATAGTTGAACAAGGTGGCAAATGCACTAAGTAGGAGGTTGCTGACAGTACAAGAGATTCAATTCAAAAGCATTGGGATAGAGAGTTTCAAGGATCTCTATGGAGAAGATGAATACTTCTTTGAAGCATATAAGGTATGTTCTGATTTTGAGAATCACTTTGACAGTCAATTCTCAGGAGTATACATTGCAAAGTGGAATTTTGTTCAAGGGAAATCAGTTGTGTGTTCCCAAAGGTTCAATGAGAGAGAATCTCATCTAGGAGAAGCACAATGGTAGTCTCAGTGGTCATTTTGGTATCAACAAGACACTAGAATTAGTGCAGAGGTTCTATTATTGGCCCAAGTTGCCAAGGGATGTCAGAAGGTATGTGGAGCAGTGTGTAGTTTGTATGAAAGCCAAGGGGGGAGATAGCAATGCAGGTTTGTATCAACCCCTACCTATTCCCAATAGACCATGGGAATGCATTAGCTTGGACTTTGTGGTAGGACTCCCTAAAACTAAGACAGGGTTTGATAGTGTCTATGTGGTGGTAGATAGGTTCAGTAAAATGAGTCACTTTGTTCCCTACAAGACCACCCATGATGCTAGATATATTGCTCATCTTTTCTTCAAAGGGATTGTGAGGATCCATGGATTTCCATTGAGCATTGTATCAGACAGAGATGTGAAGTTTATGAGTCATTTTTGGAAAACTCTATGGAGCAGATTGGGTACTAACTTGTCTTTTGGATCAGCTTACCATCCTCAAACAAATGGACAAACTGAGGTGATAAATAGAGTGTAGGTAACCTTCTAAGGTTCCTCACCAAGGAGTATGGATAGACATGGGACTTGGTCATATCACAAGCTGAATATGCCTACAATGACAGTGTGAATAGGACCACATGTAGGAGTCCTTTTGAGATGGTATATGGTATGTACCCCAGAGGTGTGTGTGAGCTTAGAGATCTAGGAGCTATGGAGCATAGGAGTGGCCATGCAGAGGATTTCACTCAGACCATGAAGGAGATTCAAGAGAAAGTGAAGGAGACAATTACATAGGCTACTCACAAGTTTAAAGCTAAGGTGGATATGTCTAGAAAAGATCTCCAATTTGTAGTAGGTGACTATGTCATGGTCCATCTCAACAAATCTAGATTGCAGAAAGTAGTACCAACTAAGTAGCAGATGAAGAGAGTGGGACCATGTAAGGTGTTAGCCAAGTATGTAAAGAATGCTTACAAGGTGGACCTTCTTGCAGACTTAAATATTTCACCAGTGTTTAATGTGGCTGACTTGATCAAGTATAAAGGATCAGTAACTGATATGACTCTAGCCAGTACAGATGTCTTGGAGGATGTGAGTACTGTAGTCTTACCATCTAAAGACAAGCTGCAAGCAGAAAGGATCTTGGAATCCAGAGTGAAGAAGTCTACTCGGCACAAGGTGTACATGGAACATCTCATACAGTGGAAAGACAAACTAGAGTCTGAGGCTACATGGGTGGAAGAAGCTCATTTCAAGAAGTGTGGTATTGGTTTGTCTTTGATCTCTCCACACATTTGTTAGTGTTTGGGTAGAGGGGGGAGAATGGTGCAGGAGCACCCATAGGTTGCCATAGGTTGTTTGGAAGGTTTGTCTAGGACAACTAAGCAATCAAATTTTTTTCATTTGTATGTGAGCCTTAGTGGAATTTTTGTTGGTTTTGATCAGATGAAGGTCATGTTGACCATAGAATAGATGTCATAAGGTTCTAGCTCAAAATGAGGTTTTGGATTTTAGGATTCTTGCAAAATATTTGAAAATGTTGCTCAATTGGAGCTACAAGCGGCCAAGAAGAGCCCAAGGGAGAGAATAACTGAATTGGTGACCTATTTATGGGATGCCTCAGCATTGGAGTGAGGTTGGAAGCATTTGAGATTATTTGAAGTTTTATTTGAATTCAAGGAAGCAATTGTGTTTTAGTGTGAATTTTCTAGTTTTGCATTGAAGTGATCTTTTAATGGATTAATCATGGCACTATAATTTGTGTATGAGGTAGAGTAGTTGTTCTTCGAGCATTGTGTGGCCTTAGATAGTTTTCTTATTCAACTTCAAGTAGTGTTTGTAATTAGTTTTGGTTTTCATATTGTTGTTGGTCTGAACTAGGCAGTTTGTGAGAATAGAGTGTTTATTCACTTTCCCACCATACAAATTGTATGACCCTTTGGGAACAGTGACTAGACTCCATGGATGTACATATAGTAGGGTTTAGGGCTTTTGAAAGCACCAAAGTTACTAGGAAAGTCTTACCCTAGGTGAGCTAGGGAAGTGCCCAGCTAGGAAAGACCTTAGTGCAAAGCACTTGATTTGCAAGGGTGTCAATTTCCTGACAAATTACCTATTGGATAAGGCAGGGGTGAGTCTTACCAAGACCTAGTAAGGAGAAAGAAACTCCAACAATTCATTTGGTGAGGGGATGACTTAGCAGTTTGCAGAGAAGTCAAGAAAGGGCTTAAAAGGCCTAGTTTTGCTCATTTTCAGGTTAGGGCTTTGTACGGACAGCTGAGGCCCAAGACCCCAAAAATCCTTGAGAGGTGGGCATATGAACCAGGAATCCCAAGAAAAGATTGGGGTGTTCTTTGGAAAGACTTGGAAACAAACCTGATTTCTCGAAGAAGGAGAATTAATAGGGCTTATAGGGCTAGTAGCCTCCTAGGCCTAATAAAGGGGTTTGGTGAAAGTGACCTGCAGATGGAGCTAGGTGGACCCCTAATACACTTAGTAGGATGGTTTGATGAATTTAGAAGCACCTCCACACCCCTGTAAAACTAAATTCAAGAATTTGGAGGTTTAGTAGCCTTTAGGGTGGATTAAGGCCTAAGGAAAGGGTTTCAAGATTGCACCAAGTCTTGACTTGGTAGGAGGATCTTTATTGATAGTTGGGTTGGCAAGAAGAAACCAAGGGACCCTAAGAAGGAATAGGTCCTATAGGTTGCAAGTGGTGGAGTGAGACACCCTAGAGGTCTTCCAAGCAAGACCCAGAGCATGAATCAATGATTGATTCATCCAACCTCCCTATCATGTCCATAGTCAACCACGTGCTAAATATTGCTGCCTTCCACATCTAGAACCTTTAGGATAAGCTATATTTCATCTACCATAATAAATTCCAGAACTAACACAATGCTATAGTTTGTATGCAATTAATACATTTTTATCTATAAATTTGATGGATAGACTTGTAATCAACAATGCTCAAATTTACTGAGTTCTCAGTGTCTTGTATGTTTTGTTGTGTCTCCTTTTACTTTCACCTTCATGTAATCCCACAATTTTCCATGGGAAATTACTAGTAAAAAAAATAGTTATCTACGAAATTCCTCTATTATTTCAATCTTGTTGAATGACTACATCTTTTCCCTAGGCCGTGTAAGATGTTGCCAAAGGTTGGATAGTATGGCCTATAGCAACCCTTCGTATTTAAGTTATATTATCCTTCAATAGATTCATTTCATTGGTACCTATAACTATTTCATTCCATGTTATTACTTTTCTTTGAAGCCTTTCATCAAAAATCTATGTGCATGTTTACTGGGGAATTTTCTCACTTCTTTATCTAGCAAGAAAACTCTGTTACTGAATTTATTTTAGAGTATCTATGCAAGTTTAGAAGAATCTGGCCATGGTTTTAACATTGGTTACCTATTGAATTCAATCACATGCAATTTTCTGGAGTGTCCTTCAAACTTTCAATTTTCTTTTCCTTTAACTGCTCAATAACCATAGCCCTCACCTTCAATAATTTTGTTGGTATAGCCTTGTAGCAATGCAACTAAGTAATTAGGGAGCATGGATTGAATGTTTCAGATATGATACTTGCTTGTGCTTAGTGATATATGCTAGGTCAATTTCTGTTGGATATGAATACTGAAAAGAAATTGAATCTTTGCGCTATGCTAAGATTATCATAACTTTTCCTTGATAACTCATTTGCAAGAAATCTAAGAGGAATTGTATTTGTTTGTTTGTAATGTCATTTTGTAATCTGTCATAATCGCTTTAATATTTAGCTAAATGATTACTAGAGCATAGATCAAAGAAACTTGAATCAGTTACAATGAAACCTTGAGTAAAAGCCTTTTCTTAGTTGAGAGGTTATTTCAACCAAGTCCCAACCAGTAGCATGTATTAAGACATTACACTACAAATGTTTATTAGTGCATCTTCAAAAATATTTTTATAGTAAGCACAATGGAATACTAATGTCTTAATGATAGGATAAGAGAAGAAAATGTTAAGTAATGCCTTTGAACTCCTTCTTACTAGTTTTACATCTCTGATGAAGTTTCCAAAGGAAGGTAAGATCATATTCTCAAGTTGGTTAATAAGGGATTTTATTGTTGTGTTAACTAACATTTACGTTTCCATATTTAATACTAAATATTGAGTTTATTCCATGTTCTTAATTATGTAGGCCTTAATCGCTACACTAGTTTATAAAATGAAGTTTCAATCAAGTGGATTCTTTATATAATTTCTCTTAATGATTTCTTTGGGTCTTATAGTAGGTTGACGACATGTACATAAGTACAAGAGATCTTTTTCCATGGGTTCTTAAGATCTTCTAAGTCATAATTGTGTCACTATACATAATTAAGCTATTTAAGCCTCTTTTTTTCAATCGTTGTTACTTGTTAAGTGGGCTTATCAGTATACATATGAATAAAATGGGAGAATCATCAATTTTCTGTTCTTTTTGGTTTGTGATTTTATTGGCATGGAATGGGATTTTTACTTTTTCAAGTTTTATGGTCAATGGAATTAATTTATTTTATACTATTTTTTTGGATGTATAGGAATGTAAGTTATAGATGCATCCATATCGTTGGAAAATCAGTTGATTTGAGAAGAAATAACCTTAATCTTATATGTGCCAAAAGTATAAGACTCAAACCTTTTAGGATACTTCCTCGACTGCTCAAGAAAGTTTTCTACCTTAGCTATCGTATCTATAGAGTAGAATTCGAGCTTCACAATCATAGTCACAAAAATCATGTTATATTTTGATTGATGGCTTACTATCTCTCTTTGTTTTTCTTCTTTGAAAAATTTCATTCTCTATTTTTGCATATTTCTCAAAAAGTTGTTATGTAGTGGTATAGAAAGGAATTAGAAAATGATCAGAATTTAAGGTTGAATATAATCCTCTTAAACTAAGATTCAACTGATGAGTAATATAGAGTTTCCTTTCAATGCATTAATACCAATAGATGATAATATGACAATTTATTGATTTAAATACCTAAATTTGAAGAGTTAATTGTTAATTGATTATCTTATGCGGAAATATAAAATTTATTGTTACTTATGTAATCTTTTACCGAAACTATCATAGAAAATAAAATGGTGTATGGAAATCTTATCTATAGATGATTAACTAAATAATCATGTTGGTTAATTGTCTAATAAGTTTCTATATTCAATAGAAATGGTAAATAACAAATTATAGTTATTAGTTCACAGGTTCATACTATATTCTTGAGCAACACAAGTTATCAGTAAAAAAAAATAATAGCATTTATTCGTACATTAGAAAGGAATAGTTAAGATCCTTAGCATATTCGATATTTCATATATATAGTAATAAGCTGGTATCTAGTCAATTGTATTAATGTACTTTCAATTGATAGAATAGCTACAACATTGGAACTCTATAAGGGTAAATAAGAGCATTGTAGCAATATAATATAAGAAACCTAGGAAATTCTTTACGGTAAATTACAATGTCATGCTAATAACAATTGCATATTTGATGTTTTAAGTAATATTGGTGTTAAATTGCTCACTTTTAGTATTAGTAATAACATATGGAATTTAATTTGCTTCTATTTCCAATTGAATCAAGTTTCTTGAATATTCATGCTAAAGGAATTGGGTGATCCCACAATACTAGTTTACAATTTTTGGCCAAACTGGACATTGAACTATTTTTTTTAATTAAATCTTCACTTTTGAGCACCTATAGCTACTAAATCATGAATAATTTGAAGATGATGTAAACTAGTGATTTGTGACATTTTGTTTGTAGATTCTAAATATATATTTTTAAAAAAAATTGGAATAAGATTGCATTTCTTTTTCCATCTCCTTCAAAAACTAGTTTTTAACAATAAACACCATTTTTAAAGAGTGATGTTCACTATATAAAGCATAAGTTTTTTTCCATGAAGGATAAAATTCTAATTTTATCGAATTTAGATTTGTAAATATGATATCTAACACTTTCATTTGGTTTCATAGTGTTTTATTGGATTTTTTTTTGTAATTAAGTTTTGAAGTCAAACCAATTACAATTTAGACATAGGCAGACCATATACAACATAAATTTTTTTGTATGTATCAAAATTCAATTTTATTTTTTTTCTAGATCAAGGACATCAATACCTAGCACAAAAATATTTTTCAGATTTTTTTTTGGTAGTATACTATTTGTCCACATGTGCAGAATAGTGAGCTTGATTTTTGGTGAAAAGCTTGCATTCACAAGAAATAAAAATTAAATATAATAATAAAATTAAATACATTTAAAATTATACTTTTTGGGAAGCTTATAATAAGGACTACATACTTACAAAAAATAAATTTTAAATGAATTCATTTGATCCCCCAAAGGGTAAATCAAAAGTGGTTTTTAATCATCATTTTGATAGGTGTAAGGGAGACTCCATTATAGGTATGATTTAAAACTAGTGGGGTTTGATCCAAGGTGGTTTGATCAAACCCTCTTCAATTGGAATCCTTTAAATGAAACTTTTCAAGGCTTAAATCATTATATTTTATAAAAATATATGATTTCAGCAAAAATCAGGATCAAAAAGTGCAAACCACTATTGTGGGATCACCTAATTGTATATGTTAATATTTAAAAGGTTAATAAATAGAAACATGAAAAGAAAGAAGCTTTATATGTAGGTTTGACAATCATATATTTGTTTTCTTGATATTGATATTATTCAATGAATATAAGAATGGAGGCACTTACATTCCAACCATGGTTCAGTGTATGATTGCCATCTTTTATTTTAAATTAATGACGGTTATGTTTATTTCTAAAAGAGTTAACTTGTTTTATTGTCCTAATTCTAAAGTTGATTGGTAAATGGTTAGCTAATTTAAAAGGCTAAAGAAGGCAACTGGTATGTAAGTAAATAAATATATTTTAATTTTGCAAATTATAAATTGTGTTCTCTATTATTATCACCACTCACCACTGAATAAGTGGAAGAGGATATGACCAGTTATTATTATTCAATTTCCTAACCCTATTGGATAAGTAATATTCATTCACCATTGAATGAACGAAAGAGTATGCTTCGGGTTTTTTAATTATTCCATTGAATAAGTGTTGAAATTATAATTTATTCCCTAAAATGTCATGGTTAAATCTTAATTAGAATCAAACCTTCGTTGTATGCTCTCACCTCACCATAATGGGTCTTGGTGATCAGAAAACGGAATCGAACCCAATGGTCATTAGAAGGTTTCTTTAATTCTATGATATACTTGATATTACAATTAACATGTTTGACATTTTGATGTTTTTCTTATTGATGTTAACCTCTAGACCTAAAACACTTTCATCCAAATATCATGTTTATGGAAGGAAGTTTTAGTGTTGTTTCCCCTAAGTGGGTGGCAATCAATGAGGAATTGTTTGGGACAATTTAGTCCTAGAAAGGGTTGTGTACCCAATAACTTCCAGTTCGTAGATCATTTGACTATTAATAATAAACTAAGATTATTGGTAATTCTTTTCTTGCTCAAGGGTTTGGCTAGAGTCCATGTGGCTTCACGATGCCAATATGGCTGGGTGGTGAGCAAGCATTTCTAATAGTATGCATCATTTCAATTGTTTCTATAAATTTGTTGGAATTCAATTTTTATTTAATGTTGTAGTATTATGCTATTTATTTATTTTGACATAATGGATCATATATGTTAAGTTAAATTCAAAAAAAATTATTTGTAGAAATTTTAAGAGTATCTGACTAGGTTGTTACATGTGGTATTAGAGTGAGGTTCATACACTAGGCCTGATGACCTACTACCAATGCTCATTCTGCAATTTAATTTTTATTTTTTTTGTAGTCTAACAAATATTGAGTTTTATGTTATAGGAATAGGAAGAATCAAAAAAGTGAGGAAGAAAAGAAAAGGAATAAGTGTCATTCACTTAATTAGATCAATTTAAAGGTTGGATATTTATTTTGATTATTTTATTTCTTTGAAAGAGTATCATGTTGGCTAAAACAAGAAGAATTATAATCAAGCTTTAAGAATTAAAATATGGGATGAAACCGTTTAAGATATATATGTTCCTTGTATACTCAGAAGGAATCTTAGATGGATTCACTTGACTCCCCGAGGCTTTAAGTTGAATTCTGAGGTGGGTTTCAAGCCTAGAATTATAATTTATATACCCCTAAGGACAACAACCTCGATATAATTTCAGTAGGAAGTGTGGTCATCAGGGAAGCAAATTAGGATCTGGATGATCCCAAAGATTCTAAGTCTCTAGCTAGAGCATATTCCTATCCTATATGGATAGCTTCCTATTCTATTTGAATAGATGCCTATCTTGGATGGATAGATGAACTCATGTCTCGTATGGACAGATGCCTAACCTTTATGGTTGGATGCCTATCCCGGATGGACACATCCTATCCTGTATGGATAGAAGTGCCCGAGTATGCAAATGAAAAAATATGTATCAATAGTAATCTTAATGTTAGTTTGTGGTTATTACATGATATGCACTTATCTCTTAAGGGTGATTAAATGCTTATATGATTGGTAATTATTGTGCATGATTCGTATGAGTAATTGGTCTTGAAAAAAAAAGTGTAGTACAATGGTTTACTTTTAATTGAGCACTAATTGAAACATTTGCATATCAATTTGAAAGGCTAGGACATCAACTTGATATTTGTTAATTTATATTCATTTTTCCAATAATTTTGAGCTCATCTTATATCTTAATAATAAGATGGATACATGTCAACATGAGGTTACCTATAATTTGGATGTTCAATCATGATTAGATGATTCAATTGATATCATAAATCTTGGTAAGATTCCCTTCTCCATGTTCACGAAATTATCTTTAAAGAATAGAAAAAGGAGATAAATCATAAGGAACATGCACTTATAAAGAATATGAAGGACTAAGTTGAATGTGGTACAAAGAACTATAAAGGATATGAATAATCTAGGTGGTTGAAGGTATGAGACTTCTTGTGGACAATGTTTTATGAGTTCATCAAATTAATGAACTAACATGATAGTCTCTTACATGGAGATGAAATGGAATGAATTTCGGCAATTAAAATGAACTTAGTGCATCGATAATATTAATCTTGGATGTATCTTATTCTAACCTTAAAGAAGAAGTATAATATTTTATTGAATATCATAAGGAGGATACTAGGAAACTAAAGGAGGAAGATCATAATGAAATCTGGAGATAAAAATTTGGAGGGAAAATTATATCTATTGTCAAGATCAACAAGTGCGTATGTTTAAGAAACTTTATTTATAACATAACCATTACAAGGATTGTGAAGAGCTCTTACAAGATGAAACAATGAATTCCTAATTACTCTTATAATCTTGATTTATGGGTTATATGATTTAGCTTTGAATTATAGCTACCTTATCCTTCTATGCTAAAAAATCATCTTTATGGATCATTAAAAATAAATTATTTTAATAGATAAATATTCTAAAACCAATATTGGGGCAGGTGCATGGAGATGGGTAGCCAATTTGTGGCCACTTTCAAAAAAAAGTTTTGAAAAGTCATAACGCGAGCATGTTATAACGCGAGCACGTTATAACATGCTCGCGTTATGACATGTTAAAAGCAAAAAAAAAGGGAAACTCATTCATTCTTCATTTCAACTGTGTTTTTTGTTGTGCCCATGGCCAAAACCCCCTATGTTTCACGCTCACGTTATAGGAGGAGGTATTGTACACAAATCTTCACCAACGGTTGCTATTTCTTCGCAAGGATGGTGCCACGATGATGAGGAGGTGTGAGGGATTGTTTGCTGTTTGTTTTGAATTTGTTAGTTTTAGGTTGTATTTGATTTTTTTTTTTGAATTACTAGGAGATGCAAATCAACCTGCAAACCCTCAAAATCCTCAACAAGAAGAGCAACGAAATCCTCAAGAAAACAATTCTCAACAACAAAATCAACCTCAACAACAACCTCCTCCACCAATCATTCAACATCCTCCTGGCACTCAACAAAATTTAATGAGTGAAATTGAGAACAAAAATAAATAAATTGAGGATTTAATCTGTAGGTTGAGTGATCCAAATGGTTCAACCGCAAAAAGAATGACCCTAGCAAGTTCATTGAAAGATATGTTAAAAAATGTAGATTCAATTAGAAAACAAATAACTAGATGGCAAGATAGGAGGCAGGCGGCTAGGGCTTATTATGCGGATAAACTATCATATAAAGATGTAAAGGATTTAAAAATTACAAAAGGTGATTTGTGATCATTATTCACTGGCCCACGCACAAATCAAAATCTTACCCTCAATGCAAAGAGGTTTCCTATTTATTGGTGCCACCACCAACAGATTAGGAACTATTTTTATGATAGGTGGTACATGGTCTTTGATTACCCATCTTGCAACAATTGTGAAGTCTCGCATTATTTTCTTAGGAAAATATATAGTGAGTTCATATTGAACAAAATCCCAAATTATTTTGATATGAGGGACTTCCAGGGGAGAGGTGGGGGGTTAGCTCAAGATAGACCCGGTGCACAACCGGATCCTATGCAGCAAGGGAGATGAGCTCTCACTAGGCCGCCTTGTGAGCACATTGTTAGGCCTTCCATCACAAAGGAGAGTGCTGATGTAGAGACATTGCAAGCGATCAATACTTTGACCTAGAGTGTCATCCATCATACTATCCCTATTCTACAACGCCATCCAATGGAGTCTTTGAGTGGTGGCCTCCAAACCCATGTGTGTCAATCTTGTGGGGTGACTTGTTCATATGACCCCACCAACACTCAGGAGGCTACTATGCATGATTCGTTTGCAGCTATGGAGATGGAGAGGGAAACTGACATTTTGCATGAGGTGTATGGAATTGATGTTGAAGTAAAAGTTAGCATGTTCATTGAACTTAATTTATTAAATTTCAATTTTGAAATGCAAGATTAACTAATTTAGTTTTATGATTTTAATAAAATTGCAGGGTCACAGTGTTGAGACTTAATACACCGGCCCTACACCTACTTATTTTTGTAGTACACCTATCGGTGCGGTATGTAACTAGTAAACAATTATAAATTTATTACATGTTAATAGCATTGTTTTATGAATGATATTTTAATATGTGATTTTGGATGTTGAACAGGCTAATATTGGAGGTTTTGAGGGAACACATCCCAGTGCCAGTGGATTTACTCAAACCTTCACGCAAGTAATAGAATAAAGAGTTTAACTAATGAATTGTACTTAATAGATTTGTGTAGTTTATATTCATATCTTTGATTACGTTACATTGCACATCATTCAAACTCAAAGAATTACTTCACATTCCATAACTAATAACTAGATGTTGATAGATGACAAAATTTCAACTACAATATAGTTGTTTAGAAAGTCAACATAAGCAGTGATGCAATTACTTCACATAGCATAATTAATAAGTCTAGAAGCAACTTCCAATTGCATTTTCTTGTCATGGCATTCCATGAGACCACTTTTTACTACTCAACATCTTTTCAAACAGTTCACTGCCTTGTCTATGCTATGGATTCTTGGAAGGAATAAATGAAAGAATAATAGTAAGCAATCACATAGACAAGGCAATGAGTTTTTTGAAAAAATGCCTCAAATAAATGTGGTCTCATGGTTATTTCCATCACCATGAGACCCAATTTCTTTGATGCACTTTTTTGAACAGCTCACCGCCTTTTCTATGCTACCACATTTTCCATACATGTCTACCAAAGCATTTTATCAAACAGTTCATTTCCTCACTACTATGGCTAAAAGATTTAAAAAGGTGCTTTCAAACAAACTAATGCAATGTAGGGCAGTCAAATAACTTAACTTCATCAATCAAAAGGATTCAATCCACTTTGCAACTCAAAAACTCAATTCTTTCTTTGTTTTCAAACTTCTACCTAGTCTTCCTACTAGGTCAGCCAACCCACTTTTCCTATCAAAACTTTCAATTTTCTCAAACAACCTTGTCAATAAATCCCCAAATCAGGCACCCATCATGGCCTACTAAAACACATATCAAAAACTCAATACCAACTCCTTTGGATCAGTGATATTTTATTAGTTTTCTCCTTCAATCTCTCCACCAACAACTTACATCAATGGATGATATCATTTTTAAACATTTCCCAACCTTTCCAACTTCCTACAATGACTCAATAACCTCTAAAACTACTTTGACCCTTGGCATTCCATGCCTTTACACCTTTTTTCCATTTTTACAACATTTGAAATTGACAACTTTGTCAATATTTTGCAATTTTACACTTTATGCCTAAATTAACGAAGACTATTACAACTTCCAAAATGGCTATTTAAGCCTTATTACATCACCAAAACACCTTAACTAATTCAAACTCCTAAATTTTCCTCATGGAGGCATGTGCTTGCAAAGGTGCACCTGCACGACAAACTATGGATGCTTGGAAAAAATCTATCAAAGCATAATAGTAAGCAATAGCATCGACAAGGTAGTTAGTAGTTTGAAAAAATGCCTCAAAGAAATGCGGTCTCATGGTGATGGAATTCCATTCCATCACCATGAGACCACATTTCTTCGAGGCATTTCTTTGAGGAATTTCTTCAAACAACTCACCACCTTTTCTATGATACCACATTTTCCATACATGTGTACCAAAGCATTTTATCAAACTACTCACTTCCTTGCTGCTATGGCTAAAAGCCTAAAATAGGCGCTTTCCAACAAACTATGGATGCTTGGAAAAATATCTATCAAAGCATAATAGTAAGTAATAATACCATAGAGAAGGCAATGAACTTTCTAAAAAAATGACTGAAAGAAATGTGGTCTTATGGTGATAGAATGCCATGATGTGCATTTGTTTGTAATGGCATTCCATCACCACGAGACCCCATTTCTTTGAGGCATTTTTTCAAACAATTCACTTCCTTCTCTATGCCACCATAGTTATTGTACATGTCTACAAAAGCATTTGATCAAATAGTTCACCGACTTGTTGCTATGGGTAAAAGCTTAAAAACATGTCCTTTCGAACAAGATATGGATAGGGAAAATAGTAAGCATGATAATCAGAAATATATAGTTTAATAAGTACTCAAAATTTTGTTCATTATCTCATACATTATAAGTCATGACGTGGATATCTATTGTAGTTTTTGTGATTGAATAATTTATTGTTTTATTTTTAGATGTTGCAAGTTGAAATGCCTTTGAATGTGATGAAGGCAATGGAGATCGATGTTTCATCTGCTATACAATCCTCGATGGCTCTGACAGGCGAGGTATGAGGGAAATAAGTAAATTTCAATTTACATTCGTTGTTATAGATGTTAGTTAGTGAAAAATCAAACCATTATTGATCAATTCATAGTTTAATTTCTATTTGGATGGTTTATATAGGGCTTGAGCACACCTCAGCATGGGCATGTGAATATTTCCCTTGTGGAGAGTGATCATGAGATGGCGGTAAGTGATTATTTTGTTAAATATATCATTTTTTATAATGTAATTTCTATATATTAATGTCTTTACTTCTTATTGTAATAGTTAAAACTTCACCATGAACTAAACACTAGGAGGAGTAGCAGGAGCACTCCTCAAGCGTAGCACAAATGAGTGACAAATCTATCACCATCCAATCAACAAGCAAAGGGAAATAATTTATTTCTAGAGCATGGAGAGCAATGACTTTTGATTCCAGAGCCCTTTATTGTATGCCTACATGGCAGTTTTGTACATATTTTGTATTGGATATATATTTGACATTGTATGCCTATATAGATTTTTGTACTTATATTTCATACTTATATCGACATATATTGATGTATGCCTACATGACTATTTGGTTAATACAAATCTTTTTTATCAATGGTGTCCATATTTTCATTCTAAATTGATGGTTCAATAGATATGAGTTGTGTGTACGTTCAAGTGTATACTTTACAACTTATGTGTATACTTTGTGACTTACGTGTGTTCCAATGTATACTTTGTGACTTATGTGTTTTCATGCATATACCTTGTATTAGTGCATATACTTTGTATTAATTTGTGTATACTTCAAGGCTTACGTGTTTTTGAGTACTTGTGCTTGTGTTATTTACATGTACATGCTTGACTTATTCATGTGTATACTTATTAATTGGTTATCCCTAGCATTGATCATTGTTGTCCTTCATGGTTTGTCTTAAATATTAATTGACTGATGCTAAACAATTTTATCTAAAAGCAAAAAACATGTTTTCAATTGATATTCCACGAATGATTCATAAAAAGATTCCAATATATTTAATCCTTTGATTGGAACAACTCAATTAAGAAAAGGATACATAATCTTCACAACACTTGCAAAACATAATATTTAGAGTAGATGAAGTAGTTAACTTCTTGACACATTATCATACAAACATTTATCCTCAATAGTCTTTAAACATTTTCACAGCATAATCCTGATAGTGCAAAATGAATTGTTATGTTCTTGATGCGTCACCATATAAACACGTCGAAAGATTTATATGTCAACTTTTTACAATATTATTTCTTGTATATGAAATGGACTCGGGAGAAAGCAAGTTATAATTTATAATACAAATAAGAAATGGACTCAACACTATCCTAGACCCCCGAATAGGTCTATTTAACAAAGCAACATGCTCTCAATCATTCTTCCAATTGCAAAACACCATTGGACAGCATTTACCAGTTTGCAAATCCACAAAATCCATAATTTTTAGGGAATGATTGGACCTCTAACCCCACTATCCTCTAAACCCTCACTTTTCTCAAATTTCATTAGGGTTTATTGAAAATCCCATATACAAATGTCATACAACCTCAAAACCTCTTCCAACACTCTTCATTCTACCTCACAAACTTAATTGACCACCAAATTATGCTGCCCCTTGACTTTACCCACTTTTACCACCTCAAACCTCTCTTTTCCATTCAAAACTCCTCTATTCCCAATTAGGGCATCATGCCATAACATACTTTTGACCTTCCTTGTCCTTGCAGACCATTTGAACACATCAAACTCCATAACCTCACCCTATTTCCAACCTATTCTAACTTATTCTCAATCAATTTATTCTTTTCACCTCGTCTAGCCTTACTTTTAAGGCATAAATTCTGAATTTTGAATAGGGGAAACGTTAGTAATCTCTTCCAATGCCTTTACCAATGCTATTTTCTCATTTGTACTTACATAATTGACTCAAATGACCCCACACTAACTCAAAACTAAAAGCAAGATTACAAAATGGCCCACCATGGACTTATTTAACATTATAATGACTAAAACCACTAAACTAGACCTTCTTCATCAAATGGAGGAACAAGGTGCTCTACACCAATGATCATATCCTTTTGTGTGGAATACTTGAACTTCTCAACCGTCGTGTGTATGTTTCTCTTTTCCATTGTTTTGCATGTCATCATAAAGGATCAAGTTGGTTGAACATAGCTCATAGAAATTTTGCGTGTTTGGGTGTGAAAGAGGACCATTCCTAGCATAAACCTACCTATCGAGACACGTTGGAGCAGTTTGTTTGGTCACACAAATTGCAAAATGAAAGTTGCACCACTTTGCAACTTTACACTGCTTCCATTTGACACTTTTTTCATCAAGTGAAAATTGGACACTATCAAAAAATGACTCTGAGATAAGAAAATCTGAGAGAGGTTATTGTAGAGGGGCTCAACATAATCTTGTAGGCTTAGACGGAGAGTTCATATGTATCACAGTTTCCAAGCAATAGCCCGTCAAAGGTTTCTTCCCTTTTGCACTTTGGACCCTTAAGGGATCGATTCAGTTGAACATAGCTCGAAGTGATTCCACGTGTTTTGGTGTAAAAGAGGATCATGTCTAGTGTAAACATACCTATTCAGATGCATTGAAATAGTCTGTTTGGTCACACGAGTTTCAGAACAAAAGTTGCACTACTTGCATTTGACACTTTTTCCATCAAGTGAAAATCCACCGCCATGGGAAAACCACTCCGAGATAGAAAAAACTAAGAGATATTTTTGTAGAGAGGCCCAACGCGATATTGTAGGATTATACGAGAAGTTTCTAAGCGTCACGGTATCCAAATAACATCATGCTGAAGTTTGCAGCCATTTTGCACTTTGGACCCTTAAGGGATTGATCTGGTTAAACATAGCTTAGAGTGATTCCGTGTGTTTGGGTGTGAAAGAGGACCATGCCTAGCATAAGCATACCTATTCATACATGTTGGAATAATCTGTTTGGTCACACGAGTTGCAAAATGAAAGTTGCACCACTTTGCAACTTTGCATTGCTTGCATTTGACACTTTTTCCATCAAGTGAAAATCTTCTACCATGGGAAAACCACTCCGAAATAGCAAAAATTGAGAGATATTTTTGTAGAGGGGCCCAAGTAATAGCATGCTAAATTTTGTAGCCATTTTGCACTTTGGACTCTTAAGGGATCGATCTGGTTGAACGTAGCTCAGAGCGATTATGTGTGTTCGGGTATGAAAGAGGACTATGCCTAGCTTAAACATACTATTTCAAATGAGTTAGAATAGTTTATTTGGTAACACGAGTTGTAGAACGAAAGTTGCACCATTTTGCAACTTTACATTGCTTGCATTTGACACTTTTTCCATCAAGTGAAAATCTGCCACCACGGGAAAACCACTTCGAGATAGCCAAAATCAAGAGAGGTTTTTGTAGAGGGGCTCAATGCAATCTTGTAGGACCAGATGAAAAGTTTCTTAGCATCATGGTATCCGAGTAACAACATGTTGAAGTTTGTAACCATTTTGCACTTTGGGCTCTTAAAGGATTGATCTGGTTGAACGTAGCTCAGAGCAATTCTGCATGTTTGGGTGCAAAAGAGGACCATTCCAAGCATAAAAATACCTATTAAGACATGTTGGTGTAGATAGGGTAATAATCAGCAAATTTAGCGTAATGAAAACAATAAATTAATTAGATCCTATCAAGCACAATAGAGTACGAAACAACACAGAAATCACAATAGAAACACAAATGCAAACCAATCTCTGTGCTAACTCGATTTATCTCCATTGCTTTTCTCCACCTGCATGAGAATGCGAGATTTTGAAGGGTTGACAATGGAGGAATGTTGAGTGCTCATTTCTGCAGCATAACGACTTGACGATGAAAATGGAAAATGTAGGGAATGATAGATAGAGACAGAAGACTAATTTTGACAGAGTCTGGATGCTAGACGAATCAACCCCCTAAATGGATTGTGAGAGGCTGTATTTATAGAGCTGTGACGTTGATGAAGATAAGATTTGACAAGATTCGACAATGATTTGATTTTTAACAAAAGAGGAAATACAACGAGATGAGATAAGATGTCAAAAAAAATAAAAAGATTTCATTTCTTGTTTTAAAGGAAATAAATCTTAAAAAAGACGAGAAGGATAATTGATGAATTATCTAATTAAATAAATTAATTAGATGCACACGAGTTCAGTTTTGGAAAGAAAGAGAGATCTTTTTAGGATTTTATTAATTAAATAAATTTTGGATTTATTTAATTAACATTGAATTTATGATTTCATTAATTAAATAATATAAATTATTTAATTAACATTATCGAAATGGATGGATTATGAGTACAAATTTAATTAAATAAATAAAATTTATTTAATTAAATAGATGATGACATGGGTACCTAGGGCAAAGCATGCTACAAGATGTCTAAATGATGTAATGCCGAGACAGGTGTTGCAAGAGGACAATTTTGGGTGTTTATAGTTGGAATAGTCTATTTGGTCACACGAGTTGTAGAATGAAAGTTGCACCACTTTGCAACTTTGCACTGCTTGCATTTGACACTTTTTCCATCAAGTAAAAATATGTCGCCATGGGAAAACCACTTTGAGATAACCAAACTTGAGAGATGTTTTTGTAGAGGGCCCCAATTTGATCTTGTATGATTAGACGAGAAGTTTCTAAGCATCACAGTATCTGAGTAACAACATGTTGAAGTTTGCAACCATTTTCCACTTTAGACTATTAAATGATCGATTCGGTTGAACATTGCTCAGAGAAATTCCGTGTGTTTGGGTGCAAAAGAGGACCATGCATAGCGTAAAAATACCTATTTAGACGTGTTGGAAAAGTCCGTTTGGTCACACAAGTTGGAGAACGAAAATTGCACCACTTTGCAACTTTGCACTGCTTGCATTTGACACTTTTTCCATCAAATGAAAATATGTCGCCACAGGAAAACCACTACAAGATAGTCAAAATCAAGAGAGATTTTTGTAGAGGGGCCCAACATAATCTTGTAGGATTAGATGAGAAGTCTCTAAGTGTCATGGTATCCAAGTAACAACATGCTGAAGTTTGCATCCATTTTGCACTTTGGACTCTTAAGGGGTTTGATTCGGTTGAACGTAGCTCAGAGTGATTCCGCGTGTTTGGGTGTGAAAGAGGACCATTCCTAGCATAAACATACCTATTCAAAAGTGTTGGAATAGTCAGTTCGGTCACATGAGTTGCAGAACGAAAGTTGCACCACTTTGCAACTTTGCACTGCTTGCATTTGACACTTTTTCCATCAAGTGAAAATCTTCCGCCACAGGAAAACCACTCCCAGATAGAAAAAAATGAGAGATGTTTTTGTAGAAGGGCCCAATGCAATCCCGTAGAATTAAACAAGAAGTTTCTAAGCATCACGGTATTCGAGTAACAATATGCTGAAGTTTGCAGCCATTTTGCACTTTGGACTCTTAAGGGATCGATCTGGTTGAACGTAGCTCGGAGCAATTCCACATGTTTGGGAGTGAAAGAGCACCATGGCTAGTGTAAACATACCTATTTAGATGCATTGGAACAATCTGTTTGGTCACACGAGTTGCAGAATGAAATTTGCACCACTTTGCAACTTTGCACTGCTTGCATTTGACACTTTTTCCATCAAGTGAAAATCCGCCGCCACGGGAAAACCACTTCGAGATATCAAAAACTGAGAGAGGTTTTTGTAGAGGGGTCCAACATAATCTCGTAGGCTTAGATGAAGATTTCGTAAGTTCCATGGTTTCTGAGTAATACCTCGTGAAATATTGTTGCACTTTTTCACTTTGGACCCTTAAGGGATTGAGCTGGTTGAACGTAGCTCAAAGTGATTCCGCATGTTTGGGTGCGAAAGAGGACCATTCCTAGTGTAAATGTACCATGTACTTAGAAGATCAATAAAATTCATTGTTTCCTTGCATTTTTTTTTATTTTTACCAGAAATATGATGTTCCCTTGAACTGTACGGTTCTGTACAAGGTGATTGTGTTCTCTTTTTCAATCTCTTTGTGTTTCCACAGACCCAATACATATTTAGAAACCCATTTTGATGTTAGGGTGCTTATTTGGTTAAAGAGAATAAGTTTTATGGGGTTTGTATTGCTTCCCTACCCCTGTAGATTTTTATGGAAAAGGGCATGAAAAATGAGTTTTCACTCTAGGGTTTGATAAAATATTGCATGTAGAGTTTGGGTGATTGTCTTCTGAGTTTGTGTAGGTTATTTTAAGAAGGTCTAAGGTGATGGCATGTTCTGGTAAGGTGTGAAACCATTCCTTTCAATAAACCCTCCTCATATTAGTATAAAATAAGGGTTTTGTGGTTTGGCATGGTGGAGTGAGTTTCTCCTAAGAAAAATTATGGATCTGAGGGTTTGGATACATGAGAATTGCTGCCCCAACAAGTTTAGGGGGATGTTGAATGTTTAAAGGTATGTTCCTTGGTAAATTAGGCCTAGTTAGCCTAATGAGGACAACGAAAAAGGTCATTTTTTTATGCACATGTTCCAAGACAGTCACTATTGATTTTGAAGTATGTGTTGTAGCTCAATAATGGCTATCTAGATCAATCATTTTTTTGTGAAGTCATTTGAGAAGTTTGTGAGAAAAGTTCTAAAACTAGGGTATGTTGACCTATTAGACAAGGCAGAGTGCAAGGTTAAAATTGAAGAGATAGAGAGTTGTTGGTTGAAACTTTGTTTGAAACTCATTCATTTGAGGTTTTGTGAAGATTGAAACCCCTTTTTTATTGATCCAAGAGCATCTACCAGGATCCACAAACCATCAGGGTACTTCGGACCCAAACTTAATAGGAGAAGATCAAATTAAACAAACATCATTCTTTTGCTCAACTTTCATAAAAATATCACTTATTCATTCACCAAAATCCCACTTTTCCCATTAGAAACTATAAGGAAACCAACAAGCCAAGCACTTCATCAGTATTTCATGTCATTATAAAATTCAAAAACAACCTTACCAACATCATATTGACTGTATCAAAGCCATAACCTGATCAACAACAATAAACCATTCAATTCTTTTATTTTTCAACTAATTACTCATATTTTCAACTTGTTTCAATGAGGGAATAAGACTACAAACCATTGATTCTGCTTCTAACCATTCACCAGGCATCCAAGACATTGTAAACATCCTATTCTTGACTGAAATAAATCAGATACACACTTACAAACCACTAGCCATCAGACTTACCATTAATTTGCAGTAAAAAACACCAGTTTGCACCAAAAATCCACCTTACTCAAAACATCAAATCTTCAAGATTAAAGTCTGAACCTTTACCAAACCATAGATACATCTTTAAATACATTATCTTGGCAGTTTCAATACACATTGAAACTCTCAAAACTCTGTTTACTCAGATTACCACTTTTTAGCAATCAAAACATCATTTTACACATTGTATAAACCCTACTCAAAACACTCGAAACACCAAGTTAGGTTCCTAGATCTTATCCAAGCATTGAGACATGTTTTCCAACACCTTTTAGATAGGTTTCAATCATAAAGAATCATTCAAATCACTGTTTACATAGATTTTCCATTTTAGCTATCAAGGCATCAAATTGCAAGTAGGTTTCCAAACCTTGAATCGGGTGTAACTTCTTATTGAGATCCTTTCAAACCTAGACCGGTAGCTTTTTAGCAACCCATCTTGGCCAATATTAACATATCCAAAAATCATATATACCTATTTTGGAAAATATGTGTAAACCAATAGCCTACCCATTGGAAAATGCTTCAAATTAGCCCAAATTTACAAAGGGACTACCAATGAATCAATTCCAAAACCCCATTTAACTTCAAAAATTATTTTATAATGTGTAAAAACTTAGGATTCACCAACACTGAGGGGCTTAAAGGCCCAATTAAACACCCAACAATAGAAACCTTGTTTTTAGGCTTAAACCATGTAAAAAGAATGAGGGTTTGATAGAAAAAACCATTGAAAACCTTCAAAAGATTAGCCACTACTCCAAACATGTTTATATAGGTTTTAATATGCATTATAAACCTCCTTCCATCCTTGAACACTTTGTTTTCCTCAAAATACCACTTGGAAATTCATCATAAAACCCTGTAGCAACAACTCCACCTTTGTTTCTTGAATTCCCCTGCACAAATAAACACACACACACCTAAAAAATCCTAATACTAACCTAATCCACTGATATAAACTATCAAATTCGGTGGAGTAGTCATTATTGGTTATCTAGACTCTCAAAACCCCAATCTTGAGGGTTTACAAACCGAGTTGAGAAAAATCAATTCAAACTAATGATAAACTTAATGGATACCCTCCTAAATAGATTCAAATGAAATAAAATTCACTATTATACCTTAAAGAACAATATTCAAGGCCTTAAATTACTGTACAGGTTGTACAAGTTAATGAACAGCTAGAAAAACTCAGAAAATCACTAAAACAGGGACTTTATTGATTGTAAATCTTCAAGAATACAAAAGATCTTTGTTTTTCTTGACCTTAGAAGCTTTATATAGATGTTTTACAAGTAATAACTTCATTTTCAACTTCTTCCATTGACCTATCCCTCTAATTTTCAACAAAAAGACTCTTAAACTTCTTCTTTTTTTGCCTTTTCTTGCATTTTTGACAATTTTTACAACTTTTGCACTTTTAGCATTTTTTTTTTGCAAATTCAATTGCCTCACCTCCTAGTGACCTAATAAACATTCAAATACATTGAAATATTTCTTCACATGAACTTTTACATACATTTTACATTTGAAAATTCAATTTTTGAAATCTTGCCTTTGTAGGCATTTTGTGAGCAAGGTGCTCCTACACGACTTACATATTCAAATTGCAAAACTCCTAATTGCAATCCATTACACCAACCTACTTAACTCTACATTGTTGGAATGGAAATATTATCACTTAATGGACTCTCAAAACCCTGTTTTGAGGGTTACAAACGAGTTATGATAAAATTATTCTTATTTCCTCAAATCTGAGTTAAAAGACTTCAAAATACTTTCAAAAGTTGCCTAACTCCTTGCTCTGAAGAAAAATAATCAACAATCAAAGTATAAGGTGCTGTACAATATTCACAAGCTTGAAACAAAATAGGATACAAAAAACATGATCCTTTATTTACTAATTTTGCAATTGTGCAACTAATGCAAGTTTTGCATTTTTATACCAAATGACATGTTTTGTGCAATATCCCTTCTCTAATCACCTAATGACCTCTTTTAGACTTTGAATACATTACATATGACCTTCACATGACCTTTTTCACATTGTTTACATTTCAAAATTCAAATTTTGCAAATTTTCCTATTGAAGGCATTTAGAGAACAAGGTGCTCATGCACCAAACATGAACTCCAAAATTACAATTTTTGAGTAAATCTCATTACAATGCCTTAGGTACTTAGTTCTCACAGATCTTTTGCAATGTCACTCATATATTTGAGATTCTCTTTAAATGTCTACATCATAGGTTCTTATTATGAGGTTAACTTCAATTGAGTAACTTGAGATTCCCTCGCTAAGCTTCACACACTCTTTTATACCGGCTTCAAATCAGAATTGGCATTTGTCAAGATCATCAAAATAAGGATGTTTTATTTCTTTTTTGGCTGAGATTCACTTTGATGGCTCATAAATAAGTACTTTTTGCAACGAGAGACCAATCAATTTTTATTAGTTTACTTACAAATACACAAAGTAAAAGAGAAAAAGAAAGAGCATCCAAAATAGAAATGAAAATGGATGGAAGGCACTTACAAATAGGCATGCCAATCTCTCAACTTAGTCACTCCTGGTCATACATCTTCAATGGGAGTTCCAAGATACCTATTGCACACAACACCTCTCATGAATAGAGTAAGTTGAAATTTGAGATGCTCTTATAATGTCTACATCATAGTTGCTCATGATAAGGTTAACTTCAAATGAATAACTTGAAATTCCCTCACCAAGCTTTGTACACACTTTTGTAATGGCTTAAAATCATGATTGAGATTTGTCAAGATCATCAAAATAAGGATATTGCATTGCTTTTTTGGCTGAAATTCTCTTGGATGGCTCATAAATTTGCATTTTCTACAAGGGGACACCAATCAATTTGTATTAGGTTACCTACAAATAGGAAAAGTAAAAGAAGATGATATCATTTCTATCAAAAAAATTAATGTGCATACTTACAAATTAATCCAACGAACCATCTGGGTCTGCTCTACTCTTTATTGTGTCAAATATTGTCTCGTGGTCAGACTCACAGACCTTCCACAAGACCTTGTTCAAAGGTCTACCCCCATATTTGGTCTAATGAACATTTTATGCCACGACAAGGTTCTAGTAATGAAGAATCTTACGATGTGTGTCAAAGTCTTGTAGCAACCAATGTTTAACACTCTTATGTGGGTACCTTCTAAGCCACATTCTAGTAACAACAATTGAGCTTGTAGGCTATTTGATGTTTTCTCCATCTATAACTGGGGCCTCCAATTTATTTTTGGCCTCAACACAACGAAACAAGTAATAGTTCATTCCCTCTTAGTTGTCTTCATCTGCAACAAGTGCATAAACTTTCCCTACATTGATATGTGCAACAAATCTCTTGAAATTATTCAACACTACGAATACACTACAAAGTAATATAACAATATGAAATTTCAAAAACTAAGCAAGCAGATATATTACTTGGTTGAACTAGATCTGATACGTGGTCAAAGTTGATCAATGATTCCATCTATGGTAGTTCCAATGTCATTGGAGGGTGATACATGTGAAGTGGGCTAAGATAACTTTTCAACCATTTTTCAACCCACTCCCATCACTCACAATCATTCCAAGTTTGCATTGTACATAAAGAAAAAAAGAATGCCATCTTTCGTGTATCGATACTCCATGAACCTACATTTGAGCTAAGGAAAGAGTGTAGCTCACTCGATCTTGTTAGTGTACAACAATCCTCATATGGTGCAATGTTAGTATCATCCATCAACCAAAAATACCTACAAACTGAAGATGTACCTTCATTACCTAGACCCATCAAAGCATTACACCACTCAACGATTGATCTTGCATTTGTCAACTTTGCACTGCCTTTATACTTTAACTCTTCTCATGCTAATTCTCTTTTCATGCATACTCCTGCACTATCATGCTCCCCATTTCCATACTTGGCCTCACAAAAGTTCCACATATGTTGTACACTTGTAATGACATGCATCCTGCTCAACTAGTAGAACATGTGCGAGTTCTTGAACTGTGCTACACAATTATCTGACCATATTATATGTCAACTGTATGCTATGCCCCTCTGAGCCAAATCACTGTAGAACATCTGGAAGAAACCTTGCATGAACTCTAGAGAATGTGTGAGATCATCACTAATATAAAAGTGATACTCCTTCAATACCTTCCTTTGGTCCTATGTACTATCAGCTACATGAATGAATACTATTTGCACAAATATCGAAACCTGTGTGGAGTTGTAATACTATGACTACACCTTACGTTGTGGTGATAGAGTGTAGTTCTCTTCAAAGTCAACCACTGATACTATTCTACCAACTAGAAAGGTGTCCTTGCATAGCTTGAATTGTGTGTCCAGCCATAAGGCTCTATGGGTATGCCTTGCATACTCATACACTATATTGTCATGAAACATGGACATAAATTGATACACTAGAATCTTCTGAATAACCAAATCACACCATTTTTCTTGAGACCCATCTTTTGTAGTGTATGCTACCATTTTATACTTTCTGAACTCTACTAGTTTTTGTCCCACCTTATCTATACTTTCTAGATGTTGACATATTGGCATACGCTGCAAGCCACTACAACGCTCACATGAACCATCCAAGCATGTGGTCCTGTAGAATATTTGTCCATCCTCTATTTCACATAAATTTTTTGATAAGAATTCTCTTGAATATTTTGGTGGGGCTTCTATGCCACAATCCTACAAAACATTGTTAGTATGCAAATCACAACATATAGAATGATAAACATCATAATGGTTAAAGAATTCAATATGTAGTCTACAACAACAAGTAGTGCATGTGTGATTTATCTTGACATAAAAAGGTTTAAGCATTTCAAAAAATATTTGACAAATACTAATTTGAGGATAATACATTTGAAATTTATGAAAAAATTGGGTTTGAGTCATATCCAAAAAATGCTTTGGATGTGGCTCACGGTTCCGACTACTGATTCTCCTTCTTACCACATCCCTTTGATTTGAAGATGGCCTTGTGTTATTCTTCCAATAATCTTCAATTAGTGTTTTCAATGCTTCAATAACTTTTTTATCTTTTTGTGGTAGTCTCCCTGAGAATGCCCATAATTCATTTGAATCGGTTCCCTCGTCTTTCTAATGAGATGAACTCTCTTTGTTTGACTGATTACCAAAGTTGATGTAATGACATGTCGTGTGACATTACTATCCTTTGAGTGTGAGGTCTTACCCACACTCTCATATGCATCCATTAGATTCTTGACAATAGTGTTTTCACTCGATGTATTTGATGTTCTCAACCCAAGAGTCTTCATGATGTCTCTATACTTTATACCTCACATCATTTCAACAAATAGTTGACATCTTGCGGTCTCATTTAGCCTTTCAAAGTAGAATTTCAAAATCATACCAACATATCTTGTACAAGTGCGTGCTGGAATATTACCTTCCATGTGCTGCAAAATATCCTCATCAATATTAATCAAATACTTTGGCTTTCTACGCAAAATTCTAGGCGGTGTTCTTCTAGGTACATACATCTCAACATTAGGAATTTCATCAATATTTAATTGAGGTGTGCTAGATTGTGTACCTTCGATCGAGGGTGGAGTAGAATACATACCTTGAGGTTCTCATGGGGATGATGGCATACCTTCTTCGTCAAATCTAAGTGATGATGTACTCTCAACTTGAGATGCACTAGATGGTTTCCAACCATATTCACTTGCAATAGATGGTGTCCCTCCATATTCACTTGCGATTACTGGTGTCCCTCCATATTTTCTTGTGCTTAATGGTGTCCCTTTGTATTCACTTTCTGTAGAGGGTGTGTCTCCAACTATGGTATCTGAATATGTCTTATCATGATGCTTTCACATTCATGCCTTTTGTGCTAGCAAATCCTATTCTCTTTTTTACAGTTGAGGTTCCTCTTTAGTTGGCTTGTTTTCATCAATAGTACCCAATTTATTCTTTTCACGATATGCCACCACTTGTTCTCTCTCCTTTGTTTTGAAGGTTTCATACTCTTCATCTATTAGTTTATTCCTTCTTTGTTTCTTCGGCATGGTGGATAATTTTACCTGTAGCATGGTAATGAGATGAATATTAGTTCCTAAAGTATTTTTCCATTCAAATAAATGAAATATATGTCATTCAAGGCTTCATAAAAAATACTTACAATCATCTTGTACAAGACTATTTCTAGCATAGACAAAGGTGGTGTAGGGGCATGCCATGATTACAAGATAGGCAGAATTACATTATTTTCCTTGTGTAAATGGGGTGTTAAAGAAGGGTTTTTATGAAATGTTCAAGGAACCTTCCATGTAATGGTTGTTTGAGTTTTTGCAAGGCATTTTTGAAGTTTTGTTGGTATTGGTGAGGTCTGGTAAGCCCGATTGTCAAGAATTTCAATAAACCCTAGGTTATTTGCATGAAAGTTGAGGGTTTCATGGTACATCATTTTAAAGGTCAAGGCTCTAAGAAATAATGGTTGAATTTGTTGTTCTGTAGCACAATTAGTGACTGTTAGTTGAGATTTGGTGAAAAAAAAGTGTTTTGGAGGTACCTCCTTTGTAAAAGAGGGCTATTTGGTGGCCTACAAGGCAGGGAAGCCTATTGGTTTTCAATATTTTTGCAAAGAAACCTCTTGAAACCTTTTGGTATGTTGTGTTAGGAGTTGAAGTGTGTCTTAGATGATGTTTGTTAGGTCTTTGTATGACCTTCTCTAAAATATATTGAGAAAAAGTAGTGTTGGAGGGCTACAAGCCTTTAGGTGTGTGTTTGGGATAAGTTGAGTGTATAGTGTTTAAGGGGCTGGTTTGTTGTTTCAGTCTAATCATTTTGAGTTGGTTGGGGTCTTCACCACCTAGGTTTCTATCACGCTGCCCCTACCTTCTCAACCCTACCCTATTGGCAAGATAGTTGCACTAGCTTGCCAATGCGGTAGGGTTGAGAAGGTAGGGGCATCGTATGCCTCATATAAATGGGGTGTCATAGTATACATCACCGTGACACCCCATTTCTATGAGGCATACACTACCCCTACCTTCTCAACCCTACCACATTGGCAAGCTAGCTCAATCACTAGCTTGCCAGTGTGGTAGGGTTGAGAAGGTAGGGGTAGTGTATGTCTCATAGAAATGGGGTGCCACATAGATGTACATGGAACCCCATTTATATGAGGCATACGCTGCCCCTACCTTCTCAACCCTACCTCATTGGCAAGCTAGTGAGTGAGCTAGCTTTCCAACACTCCACTAGCTTGCCAATATAGTAAGGTTGAGAAGGTAGGGGCAGTGTATGCCTACATCACCATGGCACCCAATTTCTATGAGGCATACATTGCCCCTACCTTCTCAAACCTACCACATTGGCAAGCTAGTGAGTGAGCTAGCTTTCCAACACTCCACTAGCTTGCCAATGAGACATCATTGTGGCAACCCATTTCTATGAGGCATACGATGCCCCTACCTTCTCAACCCTACCGCATTGGAAAGCTAGTGAGTGAGCTAGCTTAGCTCACTCACTAGCTTTCCAATGCGGTAGGGTTGAGAAGGTAGGGCATCGTATGCCTCATAGAAATGGGGTGCCACAGTGATGTAATCACCGTGACACCCCATTTCTATGAGGCATACACTGCCCCTACATAGAAATGGGGTGTCACAGTGATGTAATCACCATGACACCCCATTTATATGAGGCATACACTACCCCTACATAGAAATGGGGTGTCACAGTGATGTAATCACCATGACACCCCATTTCAATGAGGCATACACTACCCCTACCATGTCAACCATTTCTGAGACCGGCCTAAACACATAGTTTTAAGATTTGAAAGTCATTTAAAATGGTGTATTGACCCATTCCTCTCATTGTGTCCACTCTAACTCAATGAATGGGTTTTCAACATCACCTAAAAGGTGTGGGAATGTTGAGTGTGTACAGAGGAAGTCAAGAGTTGAGTTAGGCATGAAGACCTAGAGTGAAATTTGGTGTTTTCCATGTGAATTTGAGAGGTTTTGACATGCTAAAGTGAGTATTCTATTAGGGAAGCATTTTTTCTTATTGAATTTATTTGTAGGCCATTTTCGACCTGTTTGAGGTGGTGGCATGTTTTGATAAGGTTGGGAAGTGTGTTTTCCAATAAGCCCTAGGTTATTTGGCTTAAAAAGAGGGTTTTTGGTTTTGGCATCTTGGTGGATGAATTTCTAAGAACTAATTGTGAATTCTTTGGTTTGAATACATATAAATTGCTTCCCACATGTGTTTGGAGGTTTTGGTCAAGTTTCAAGATAAGTTTCTTTGCTAAAGTGTCCTAATTTGAGGCCTAGTTGGCGTAGAAAGCCTAATTTGAGAAAGTTGTTACAAAGTAACCAATAGTGGTTTGTTGGCATGTAATTGTGTACCCTAAAGGGTCCTTTAAATGGTTCAATTCTTGGTTTGAAAGAATCTTATCGAGAAGAAATACTCGATTGAATGAGTTGGAAATGATACAAGGAAGAGTGTGGATTTGGTGAAAAGTGAAGAGTTTTGAGAATTGTGCCTTGTGAATTGTTGTTGTTGGTTGATTTTTTATGTTCAATTTTGTTGCAAGACCTCCCCTGGTTGCATCACAATTCATATTTTTTTTCCATGCTTCCATTTTGAGCCATGATTGCAAGATAGGCTACACCTTTATCCATGTTGCTAACTTAGCCTTAAATAAAGAGTCTTCTAACAGTGGAGAGAAGGGTTAGAATCCCTTGTAGGTAGACTAATCAAGGAAACATTTAAAATATATCACAAATAAAAGTGATGAGGTAGGTTTAGTGATGAGGTAAATTTATAAATAGAGATGAAAACCAACATAGTTTCTAATATCTATCAATGTGGGAGGAGTATATTCCAATTTTTTAGAGAGATGTATGGAAAATTTGGTAGCATAGACAAGGCAATGAGCTGCTTGGTATAATTGTTTGACAAAATACCTCAATGAAAGCTTCAGAGAGTGGTATGCACTTCCATTAAAAAAAAATTGAGAAATGATGTTTTATTTTACTTCCTTAAAACGCATGTCATATATATATGTGTATACAAAATGTAGAAGCATACACAAGGTAAGTTAATTGTTAAATAAAAAATGCCTCAAAGAGATGTGGTTTAAAAATGTAATTGACAAGTGTGTAGAATTGTGTAATTTAAAATGTGCATTGACAACCTAAATTCATAATGACAAACAAACAATGATCAACATGGAATATGCAAAATAAAAAAAATGAAAGCAAGCCATTATAGAATGAAATAAAATGTTTAAAGACTTCACATACCTAAAAAACTAGAGTTTCAAATGGAGGAGTTCAACCCAATTATGTAGCCTTAGCTTCTTCTTTCTTCAAACTACTCAACAATTTGAATTTTTCAAAAGCCTGTTCCCCTCCAAACTTCAATTGTATATCAGTTTTCAATTGTAGATTGAGTCTTTTTACCATTTTTAAAACGGCCATATCTCTACTTCTTCAAAATGCGCTCTTGTTATGAGAAAGTTGGTTTTTTAATAGATTTATTTCAAAATGCGCTCTTGTTATGAGAAAGTTGGTTTTTTAATAGATTTATTTTCTCTCTTTGTCTATACCCTATATACCCTGATTCTATCTCTCTTCCCTCTACCCT
>VDFB02047144.1:37357886-37499292 GCA_007258455.2 Sequoia sempervirens
TAAACCTAAACCCTTAAACCTTATACCCCATACCCTCAACTCAATACTCTCTACCATCGACCCTAATCCCTCAACCCTTAAACCCTAATACCCTATAAACCATCAACCCTATAGGTCCTCCACACTAATCCCTCAACCCTATACCCTCAACCCCTATTGGGTTCATGCTCACCGTCAGGATTGCACGTCGTTCAATATCAAACAAATCGAACATATGGGTAATTTTAGGTTCTCTCTTAGCTATCCAACGATGTAATTTTTTTCACTTTCTGACAATATTAAGCCATTTAGCCATAATTTCTTTTGTTTGTATGTCTCTTTTTTGGACAAAAGCAGTGTTTGGTGTTTTTTCATTATAAATTAACCATTTATCAAAATTTCAAATAAATTACATTTTTAGAAACTAGACTCCATTCTACAAATTAAAAAAAAAAAACAATTAGTTTCCAAAATTTGTAGGGGTAGGACAACCAAAATTATGTTTTTTCAGGAAGTGTCCACTTCGAAAATTAGTAAAAAAATAAAATAATCATTAAAAAATTATCAAAAAAATCATGCATTAATTAGATACTATTAGCTAACTTCTGACCATAGCAATTTTAAAAATACTAAAAAAAAGTTCACCATACGAGGGTCGTACAAGAGTTGCTATGTTATGTTTTTCTGACAAAAACAACACCGATTTGTGTACGTCCCTTATTTGATCCCCTTAATCTCAACCATTTTCAAAATAAATTAGTATTTTAGAAAGTAGACTCAGAGCACTTGAATCCTTCTTTTTGTTCCATCTCAAAATTTTGAGTGTAACTATCCTCAATTTCACGTCCAAGGTCAGTATTTCTTGATTTCAGAAAAAAAGTAGCCACTTAAGCCCCCTTTTTGGGAACCATCTTGGTGCACTTACCCATTATTAGATAAAGGGTATGACCTACAAAAGGTAAATTCTACTTTATGACAATTCCATTATATTTTATTTTTATTTGTGGGTATGATCTTGAAGTTATTATGCAAGAGCACTAGACTCTAGATATATTGAGAATAACGAATATTTTTCTCAAAGGCTAACAAAGTGGGATTGTGGCCATTAATTAGCAAAGAAACTAACAAAATAATTTCCTTCACATATGGGTTATATACCAATATCATGGAAATGTCTATTAATTGTTGGATGGAGGAAAATATATTACTATAAATTTGCAAGTGCAACATGAAGATTGTAAATGTCTCATTTAAGTTGATCAAATTACAAGGTATGATGATTTTTTATGTAAAATCTTGTTAAGAGATACATTATAGTTAATATCAATTTGACCTTATTAAATTCTTGTTAATTGCTATTTTATACTCAAATTGAACTTATGTGCATTGGGACGATGCACTACTTAAGGGGGGAAGGATGTCACAACCCTCCCTAGTAAAGTCACCCAAAATAATTATATATTCCCCTTTTAAAGTTAAATGGTTTTTTTTTATCATTATTATTTAATAGGCCCTACAAATCAAATATTTGTATATAAATATTGCTATTTCTATTGTCACAATTATGATTTGATTATTATTTAGTGATGTGTATATATCTAATATTTGATAAATATATAGTTAAATTGATATAAATATCATTGAAAAGTGTATCTAAAATAAATTAAAAAGTGATTTGAAATATATATGTTTAAGTAGGTCTTTGTTATGAGTTGGCTATGATTAAGTATGTATATGAATAATATTATTCTACTTTTAAAAAGTGCATGAGAATTAAATTTATTCTTATTTAATATAACAGATGTTAAAATTTTCTCAATAGAATAGAGTATTAATAATATTTTGGATGTAATGCTATTATGATAATAGAAATAATTAAGTTCTTAGAAATGAATAATTATTTAATCTTCTTGATAAATAAATAATATTATGGATATTGAAAATAGATAAACAATTATTTTTTCCCCTCTTTTTCAATTTAAGAGGGAATGAGTTCTAGAACGGAGTATTTCATCACCCTCCTATGTCATCAACCTCCTCTTAAATGATTAATTCAAGAAATACTATATGGGTATGTGTAAGATCATGATGGGCCAAACTGTGGCGATATGATGGGTATGTATAGGGTATGTGGCTGATGACTTTTTTTTACCCAAAATTGATGAAATGAAAAGGGTTTTTAAAGGAGATTCTCAGCTTTCCACCAATATAAATTCTGCTTTATTTTGAATTTATTAAATAATTATTATTCATTTTCTATTTGAATTATGACTAAAGTCCTGAATGATAGCCTGATTGAAAAACATCTATAGCTTTCAAATAGTATCACATTTTTTGAATCCAAAACATGTGTCACATTTTATGCTTCACATACTATAGGATTAAAAAAGAGAGTTGAATTTCATGAAGTTTTGACCAAGCTAAGGTGGTCGGACATCACGATTTTATATTTTTAAAAGTTGTAATAAAAATTAATAAAAAATTATTTACTTGGAAAAAAATTACAAAAAAATATGCATCACATTGGGACATGAGTCCTCTACTTATATCTAAAATCTTATAAAAATATTATCATTTTATTGTGGTTAGGGTGGTCAAGCAGGACACCTACTTCTTATTTTTCTCCTGAAATTTAAGTACTCATTGAAATTTCAAATTTTCACCAAATAGATTTAAAAAAAATAAAATAAACCTAGTAGTTTAGAAACTACAATCAATTCGCTATAGATTCTATTTTTACATATATTTTGAAATAATATAGATAACTTATTCAAATTTTTACGTCAAGTTGCCTAACTCTGATTTTTCTAAATTTTTCGCACTTAAGGGCATGTTTTTTCCATGATGATCCTGCACATACCCATATATATATATATATATATATATATATATATATATCAAATTAACATCTATTGTTAAAGTGAATTTTTTTAGTCAATTAAATTAAATACTTGGTGAAGAAATTAATGATCATTAACAAGATTATAGAGAATATAAATATTATATATATATAAAGGTAAAACATGGATAACAATAACAACTTTAAAAACATAGAACACGTGATAAGGATAAATCCTACATTTTCAACAAGAAAGTTCTATTTGCAACTTTGACTGGAAAATTTCTATTGATTTGGAATTGATTTTTGAAGTTTCCTTTTTAAAATGGTACGATTTTACTTTATAAATATACATGCAATCTTTCCTATAGAAGGGGGGGAAATTCACAACCTTGCCTTCATTGCTAAATGTATATAGAATTACCATTGATCCATAGCTATTGGTGGAATTATACTTTCTACCTGATTTCTTTAAAGAATGAGGTGGATATTATTGGAATTAAATTAGTTATCTACATGATATTGTAAGCACTAACCAAAGACCTTCTAGAATTTTCCATAGCAAACCACATGTTGAATATTGCTGCCTTACCCATCTAGAACCTTCAGGATGAGTTCTATTTGATCTACCATAATAAATTCCAAAACTAACACAATGCTTTAGTTTATATGTAATTAATACATTTTTATCTATAAATTTAATGGACGGGCATGTGACCAACAGTGCTCAATTTGCTAAGTTCTCAGTGTCTTGTATGTTTTGTTGTGTCTCCTTTTGCTTTTACCTTCGTGTAATCCCACAATTTGGCATGGGCATTTACCAACAAAAAAAAATAGTTATATGTGAAATTCCTCTATTCTTTCAGTCTTTTTGAATGACTACATCTTTTTCCTAGGTCGTCTAAGATGTTGGAAAAGCTTGGATAGTAAGGCCTATAACAACCCTTCATATTTAAGTTATATGATCCTTCAATAGATTCATTTCCCTGGTACCTATAACCATTTCATTCCATGTTATTACATTTCTTTGAATCCTTTTGTCAAAAATCTATGTACATGTTTACTGGGGACTTTTCTCACTTCTTTATCTGGTAAGAAAAATCTGTTACTATATTTATTTTAGAGTATCTGTGCAAGTTGAGAAAACATTGGCCATGACCTTATAACATTGTTTACCTATCAATTTTAATCACATGCAATTTTCTGAAGTGTCCTTCAAACTTACAATTTTTTTTTCCTTTAAGTGCTCACTAACTGTAGCCCTTGCCTTCAATAATTTTGTTGGTATAGCCTTGTAGCAATGCAACTATGTAATTAGGGAGCAATGGATTGAATGTTTCAGATATGATACTTGCTTGAGCTTAGTGATATATGCTAGGTTGATTTCTATTGGATATGAATACTCAAAAGAAATTGAATCTTTGTGTTGTGCTAATATTATCGTAACTTTTCCTTGATATCTCATTTGCAAGAAATCTAAGAGGAATTGGATTTATTTATTTCTGTAACATTTGTCATTATGTAATTAGTCATAATCGCTTTACTATTTAGCTAAATAATTACTAGAGCATAGATCAAAGAAACTTGAATTAATTACAATGGAATCTTGAGTAAAAGCATTTGCTTAGCTGAGAGGTTATTTCAACTAAGTCCCAACCAGTAGCATGTTTTAAGACATTACACTGCAAATGTTTATTAGTGCATCTTCAAAAATATTTTTATAGTGCAAAATCGGAAATACTTATAGTCAGCGCAATATAATACTAACATCTTAATGATAGGATAAGAGAAGAAAATGTTAAGTAATGCCTCTAAACTCCTTCTTACTTGTTTTACATCTCTGATGAAGTTTCCAAAGGAAGGTAAGATCATATTCTCAATTTGGTTAATAAGGGATTTTATTGTTGTGTTAACTCACATTTGTGTTGCCATGTTTAATACTAAATCTTGAGTTTATTCCATGTTCTTAATTATGTAGGCCTTAACCGCTACACTAGTTTATACAATGAAGTTTCAATCAAGTGGATTCTTTATATAATTTCTCTTAATAATGTATTGGGGTCTTATAGTAGGTTGACGACATGTACAAAAGTACAAGAGATCTTTCTACATGGGTTGTTAGGATCTTCTAAGTCATAATTGTGTCATTATACATAAGGCACAACTATTTAAGCCTTTTTTCCAATCATTGTTACTTGTTAAGTGGGCTTATCGATATACATATGAATAAAATGGGAGAATTATCCATTTTCTATTCATTTTGGTTTGTGATTTTATTGGCATGGAATGGGATTTTACTTTTTCAAGTTTTATGGTCAATAGAATTAAGTCATTTTCTATTGGTTTTTTTTTATGTATAGGAATGTAAGTTATAGATGCATCCATATCATTGGAAAATTAGTCGATTTGAGAAGTAATAACCTTAATATTATATGTGCCAAAAGTATAAGATGTAAACCTTTTAGGATACTTCTTCAGCTGCTCAAGTAAGTGGGCAACCAACTTATTCCTTCTGCTGGGGCAATAGTGGGGCATCCAAAATTTAGAAAAAAATTATTTTTTGATCCAAGTAGTAGTTTTAATCTGAAAAAACATTAGTCTTTGAACCAACATAACAAGTACCTCGCTTCAAAGAGGGGGGAAATGTAGACACTTAAAAATGTCCTGAATGATATCATACACTTGAATATGATATACTAACACCATTTCATCCTAAAACCCATCCTCTTTTTGCTTAATTGATTAAATTAGCCTAGCTATTTGATTAATCACATCATTTTCATCTATTAATCTAATTAACCTAATTAGGTTAATTTACCCCCTCTCATGTGAGCCTTTCGTCCTGTTTAATTTAATAATGAAAATTATTTAATTTAAACCCCTAAGTTCTCTTATTTAATTAAATAAACCTAATCTATTTAATTAAATATCATATCATATCCCCCTTTTACTTAGATCATTTAGTTAATGAATAACGTATAATTCCCCTAATTTGCATAATTGAAACCTTATTTAATTATCAAATTACTAATTTATCCTAATTCTCCCACTTGCAAGGGAATATTCCTCGAGAATATTCCTCCTTTGCACATTCCTCCAAAAGGAATATTCCATCCTTTTCCCAATTAAATTTGGTTTTGATTAACTAAATATCTAATTTTCCTCACCCATGAGAATATTCTCTTTCTTCACTCATTTGAAAAAGGGAATATTCCTTTTTGAAACAAACTTTCAACAAGAATTCTTGTGCAAGTTTTGAGAGTGTGTTTGTTTGGATTAATGTGAGCCCTTGATTAAATATCATTTTGCATCCTCAACCCTTGATGGGAATCCATGATCCATGCCTCCCTTTTCCTTCCATTTTGACCATTGATTGATCCTTTTGATCTTGACCATCAATTTCATTTTGTCTATTCTATAAATAGAACTTGTCGTTATTGAATAGGGATCCATCTTTAAGAGTAAACTTATGTTGTTAAAATCACTTTCATCTTGCACTCACATTTTATGTTTTAAAAGGAATTTTAGGTTAATTTATTGCATCATACTAGCTTAGCTTTCATTAATGGCTTCCATGGTAACATAAGTTCATCCATTTAGTATGTTTTGAAATTAGGGTTTTAATATTTTGAGCTTAAAATCCATTTAGAATAGCTTTGCATACACCCATATCGATTATCATAGCATTTATCATGTTAAATTAGATTTCATCATGTTAATTTAAATTTTAAATCATGTTTTCACACACATCTCTCATCAGTTTTGTCGTTTCTCTTTAATATAATCAATCAAAAAAAGCTCATTATCCAAGGGATTTTAAAAGGGTCGCCATTCCACATGAATGCGACACCACTCCCCCCATAGGATAAGTTTCGATGGATTAGAATAGGTGTTTTTGAAGCTTTCATATTTTAATATGAGTTTTAATGGATTCTTAATTTAGTTTCATTGAATGATCTTATTAGGATTGATGCATAGTGGCTTAAATATGCTTCAAATCCTCATGGATCAAGTGTAGTTAGCCCATACTACATCATTGGTCACATTTTGGCACTAGAAGGAGGGATTGAACTAATCAATCTGACAAATTTCTTGTTGAATTTCCGTTTTTCTTGTGTTTACAGGTTCAATGATGCTATTGAAGATTTATCGATGTGCATTTGATAACACGTCGCTATACAGTGACACACTTGGGTTTTTATTTTAGCAATGCATAATTAATTTAGTGACGCTTAATTAATTTTGTCACTACACATTTAAATAGTGACACTAAGCTATTTTTTTAATGCAACATGAATTTTAATATACCGACACATTTGATTTGGTGACACTATTGACATCACTATTTATTGCAAAGTGATGCCTTCAATTTTTCAATATGGCGACACACTTTCTATACAGTGATGCTATTGATGAAATTCAACGACACAATTGATTTTAGTGTTATGATCTAATGGTAAATAAAACTAAACTTGAATTTTGACATGTGTTTTAATTTTTTGGCTTTATCCGATTGCTAACATGTCACTAACTTCTTGTTTTGGTTTTTAGGCTAACTGGTTTTGTAGGTTTGGGCAATAAAATCTAAAGTGAAGGATCATATTACCATTTGAATATAGTTGTAACAAGTGTTTCAACACTTATGGGGCAATTATAACCCATCTATGATGCTTTATTTCACATTTTTAGGACCAAACTACATTTCATTTGGGTTTAAAATGAACATTCAAATTGGTTAAAATTGAACCCTCACATCATTATGCTTGTTGGTTTACAATTGAACAATACAATCCCAACACTTCAAATTGGTGCTTAAAACGAACTCATTTTTCTATGATGGATTAAAAATGAACATGTGTCTGATTTTCTTGTGTATGCTTGTTGTGCATATCCAATACCCTTGCACTTTGTGTGATCTTGGGTGAAGAGAAACATGCAAGTATACCTTTTATTCTTGGAAGCGCTTATCCTCTCCCCTTGTGCCTTTTGGAAATCTTGGGTGATGAAAAGCATTTTGCGCTTCAAACATATGTCACCTTTGGAAGGGCATGCCTCCCAACTTGTGAGAGGGAATGACCCAAGCGGTGATTTCATTTTAGTCTACTATATAAATAATTGGTTATGGTTAAAGTCATTAATCAACTGGTTTTGGTTGTCCCATACTGATGAATGTCCCCCTTCGTATCCTTATGATGCATTAAAACCCTTAGATATTTCTAAGGGCTAGGAGGCCTCTTAATTGAGTGAATCCCCATGTGTATGACACCAGTTTATCTTGAATATGATCATTAAAATTTGTGTTTGTAGTGGCTAACCAAGTACAATTTTGAAATGTATTCTAGGGTAGTGCATTGGAGTAGCACCACTCCAAGAAGTTACTTACCATTTCCAAATTTTTTTATTGAGGAAATAAAGAAAACAGGGAAGGGACTCTTTTGCTTGGCTTGTTAAGACGTTACATTTCCTTGACATAGCCTATTTATCCATTTCATCTTCATGGATTAATCATCTATTCCTGATGATGGTAAGCCTACTAAAAAATATGTACCGCTCTACCTAGGATTGTAAATGCTTGTGAGACAATTTAATACTTGCTTGGTTCCAAAAAAATTGTAAACAAACATCAACAAGTCTTTTCAAAATTTCAAACCCTTTGGTCTAAGTATGGATACCTTTGAAAAATCCTTGATATTGATGCTTGTCCTAAGGATTTATTCTTAGAGACTTTAAATATTTGGGTTTACATCTCAATCCATACTCCCCAAAGTTAACCTAGGTAACTATGCCCCTAACTTCATCCTTGCTCACAAAATGGACTTTGTGAAATTGATGATGTTTTTGAAATAGACATAGTTTGAAACTCAAGCAAGACAAGTGTTTCATGATGTTTTTGGCATAGACCATTTGGCATCTGATCACTTCAATTGAACAACCAAACCTTACACCCGCTATCATTCAACCAAACTTTAAACTAATTGAAGGAGAACAAACAAATATAATTAGTTGTTTGATGAGCTTCACTTTTGAAACAAAGGAAATACCAATCTAGTGGAGAAATGTAGCATATTTCTTAGATGAACGAGAGGAACAAGATGATATTGTGGCCGAAAGGCCCATATTACCACCTCCTGCATGGCAATAAATATCCTCCTTTCCACAATCTTGTGCTTCTCTAAATGATCTCACGCAAAATCAAAATCCCCAAGAGAAGGTCTACATGCTGCTATTTCAAGATTAGACATCATAGTTCAAAGTATATTAGAAGACAATTCTTAAGGAATTACCACAACTGAGATAAATCACTAAGGAGACATTTTCTAAGTTATTTCATGGATGAACCATATCTACACATTTCACAAGAACTCCTCAATCATTAAGTCTTTAAGGTTTGAACACTTTATAGGTCCAGTATGTTTCTCACCACCTTGGTCTTGGAAAATAAAGGTTCACTCTAGGTTAACATTGGGTCAAACATTTCACCCACCTCTTATCAAAATCCAAACTTCACTTCACCAAAATTTGCAAAATTTTTGAACACACCAACACTCTTTGACTTAGACATCAATCAACCCAAACCCAAACTTAGCTACTTTGTATGTGAAATGAATCATTTTCCATGCACTTAGTTAAGATAGTTATCATATTTGAACTAGTTCATCTTTAAGGTCACAAGTCTATCCTAAGGATTCACAAGTTCATAAATATCCTCTATCCAAAAATCAAACAATCAAACTTAAGTCAAAAGGGTTATCCCAAAATGTTTGCAAAGATCACATCCCACATCATTTTATTTTTCATCTCCCACTATCATAATTGCTCCAAAATGACTTAGAGCATCTCTTTTACCTAGATTTGAGTCAACTAGAGAGTTTAAACATTACAAATCTCGACACAACTCTTCCATAGGTGACCCAAAATTTATGGTAAAGACAAGATCACAACACAAGAGAATCATGGAGAAAACCAAAGTCACATTCATCTCAATTGATCCCAATCCTCAAGAATTTGATCCAAGAAGTCAAGTTACCCCATCGCAACAACCCTCATCCCCATCAAGGCCATATGAGATAGAAGACATTATGAAACACCGATTTAGACTTATTAAGGAAGACATCATGGAGTAAAAACAAGAACATGAAGCCTTAGAAAACATAGCTTCGATTTCCCCATATTTTTTTGTGCAACCCTTGATGCAAAGCTTGACTTCATCCACCATGCAAATAACACCATCACTAGGGCTAAATCAAACACCCATTCCAGTACTACAGCTAGTCTTGTTAAATACTTTGGCCATACTATTCCATTGGAAATAAACATGCTTGTGGGTACCATAAACACCAATGCATCTAAAAATGCCACTTGGACTCCAACATTTGGTGCTCCTACCATTTTTGAACACCCCTTGCATAAAAATAAACCACTTACACTTCATGAATCCACGATAACCTTGACATATCGAGGTCACCCATCTTCATCCATCCCCACAAGTACCACAAGTGTTCCAAACGTCATGCAAGGTAGTATGGATAAACAAGGGCATGTTAACACCCTTACAAAAAATCAACCCTTAACACAAATAGGGACATCTTTAGCCAACCCCCCAATTGGTTCATCTACATCATTTGTTTCACAAAACACATTCATCCCAACCATCACCAACCCAAATCAAAAAAATCCCTTGGTCACAAACCCCATCAACCAAGGTACTACCTTGATCCCACCTCACGTACAACAAGGGAACCCCCTACTCTTTGGTCAAGGGAACCCTTTCGATCAATCACAAGGACTGAGAATGTCATTTCCATCTCAATATATAATGGCACCATCATCATCTTTCCCCTTAGTCCCCCATGTCATGAAAAATAAAATGGGACCTCAAACTTACATTCCTCCATCCCATTCACTATCTTACAAGGAATGTTAAACAAAGGGAACCCCCAACCTCTCATCAACAACCCAAAAACCAAACAAAATATCAACACCCAAAACCCATCGCAAATGTCCCAATAACCAATTGATCCTAAATTTCAAGCACATGCCTTAGCTTTACAGCAAGCATAACAGGCTTACCAACAAGCAGCCTTAGTAGCATGAAAATCATAGCAACAATAGCAAGCAGCCCTAGTAGCACAACAACAACAACAAGTGTTAGCAGCTCAACAACAGTAGCAACAATAGTAAGAAACCTTAGCAACCCAACAACAACAACAACAATAGCAAGCCCTTGTTTTGCAACAACAACAACAAGCCCTAGTGGCTCAACAACAACAACAAGCACAACAAGTAGCCCTCATGTCCCAACAACAACAACAAGCATTACTAGCTCATCAGTATGCTCAACAACAACAACAACAAGGTTCCTACTATAACCCTCAATAGAACATTGTCAATACAAAAACATTAGGATCATATACGCCTCCACCACAATCACCTTCACAATATCCTACAACACCATATACACCATACAAAACTCCATCATACCATAATCCAATGTGAAATCTATCTGCCATCCCACAATACACAACACATGTTCCTCCACCAAACCCACAAGAGGATGTAGTGTCGCAACTTAAGGAATTAACATAAGAAATGCAGGATATCTGAATGGGAAAAATAAAGAAGCCTTATAAACAACAAAACCTATGGCCATATCCCTTTGACTGAAACATCACAATGGTCCCATTCCCTCTCGGTTTTGAAGTCCCCATATTCAATAAATACAAAGGGAGAGGAAGTCTTGTGGACCACCTCAAAGATTTTAACGTCATGTGTATGGAGGTCTCCTACAATGAGTCCTATTTTATGCACCTCTTTCCATGAAGCTTGACAAGATCAACCATCGACTGGTTTTCTCAGTTGCCTCCAGGTATTAAAACCTTCCAAGAAATCATCGATAAATTTATAGATCATTTCTCCTTTAATCTTGGCATGGACGTAAGCTTATAATATGTATATACTCTCAAGAAAAAAAAGGAGAATCTTTCACCAATTTCATACAATGATGGAGGCAAAGAGCTGGTAAGAGCAAGTGGTCAATTCCCAATGAACAACAAGTGGGGATTATCATAGAAAATTTAGATCCAAATCTATCCTTCCACTTAAAGATGCAATGCATTACCTCTTATGATGATCTTTTCCATAGAGCCCTTAACATCGAGAGAGCTCTAATCTCATAGGGAAATACTCAAGCTTACAAAGACAACCTCCCATCAACCATTTCGAATGACAAGCCTCATGTTTGGCTAATAACAAGTGTAATGAATGATGGCATGGTAGATGCTAAGGTGGTGCTAAGTGCTCCTAGGAAAAAAAATAATCAAATAGCTAACATTCAACCAACTGTGCAACAAACCACATCACCACAAAATAATCAGATCAATAACACCAAAACACAACAAAAAAATCCCAACAGAAATAACTATCCAAAATGCAAATACACATAGTTGTCAGAACCTATTGAAACCATCGTGAAGAAATTGGTAGAGTCAAACTTGATAATGCTTCCCAATTTCAAAAACTACCAAGAAACACAAGATAAACCACCCTGGTACAATGAAAAAGATCTTCGTGACTTTCACAAAATGAAAGGACACAAAATATCAAACTGCATGAGGCTCAAAAATAATATCCAAGATCTTATCAAGAATGGAGACATATTTATTGAGGTACCAACAAGCAACCAGGATCTTAAGATATACAAGGACCTTATGCTAGATCATAGTAAAGGAAACAACATCAGAAAAGCTAAGGATTACACAAACGTGCAGCGTACCTATTCCAATGTAGTCACTTCTTGTGATAGTGTCATCACCATTGTCACCATCAAAGGGCCTAGTGTGGAGTGTGGAGTCACCACATGACTCAGAAAGGTCACCATCAAAGGATTGTGGCAAGGTCACCATCCAAGGAGTTTTGAGCAAGTACAATCTCCTAGATCAACTTTAGAAGGCCCCTGCACAAATTTATATCTTGGAACTATTGAGGCTATCCCCTGCGCATAGGGAAATCTTAGAGAAGGCTTTATCTTCATCATTCCTCCCTGAGGATATTGATACAAAGAAATTTCAAGCTATGGTAGGGAATATCACTAATCATCTTCTCACCTTCTCAGAACAAGACCTACCATCACAACCATCTCATAACCGTGCTTTACACCTTGAGGTCATTATTCATAAGAACAAGGTTAAAAGAGTCTTAGTAGATGGAGGTGATGGTTTGAACATTTACACCCTTCAGTTGATCAAGAACTTGGGCTATTCATAAGATTCTATTGAGAAAGAAAAGAGTACAACCATCAGAGCATTTAATAATTGAGAGTGAGTATCACAAGGCATCATTGCACTACCCATCCAAGTGGGACCCATCATTGTATAGACTACATGTCAAGTGTTAGACCTTGATCTCCCCTATAACATCTTGCTTGGTCGACCATGGATACATGCCCTAAAAGTTGTAGCTTGAACCTATCACCAATGTGTAAAGTTTCCTTTTGAGGATAAAGAAGTTACCATCCATGGAGATTATGAGCCTTTTTACTATTTGCAAGATCCTTGAGGAAAATTTCTATAAGATTCCCCAAATACCCAAAAATGATGAAGGGCCTATACCATATTCCTCATTTGTTGACCCAACGTCCCTTGCATCTACCTTAGAAATGAAAAAACACGTGGTGCAGATCATTTCTGACATCAAACCAATGATCCAAGATGATGGTTGTGTAAACTATAAACTAACAAAGGATACTTTTAATGTCGGGGGATCTACCTCTTTCTCCAAAATCTCATGGGAAATACACACCTATCAAAAAAGTGGTCAAAACAATAAAGATGGTAGCTACTACCTTCACCAAGTGGGGGGATTTGAGCAAAGAAGATGTCAATGAGGAGGATGTCTCTAACTTTCTCTATTAGGATGAATTTTCTTCCCATGGAAGATGACAATAAAGGCTTGCAGCTAATGAAGGGATGTGGCTATAACAAGAATGAGAAACTAGGACAAAATGACAACAGCTTGCTAGAACCCATTGTTCCTAAGAAACACCCAAAGAATCTTGGCCTAGGATGTACTACTAGCAAGGATACCCTTCTTAGAAAAGGTACTTCCGCTAAATAGGTTGAGGCTTCCTCTTGGTTACCGACATTGTGTGATACTACCCTAGACAACTTCCCTTTCGATGTTGCTGACCTATTTAAGAGTAACTCTCTCTTCATGATATCCACAACATCCTTCACCCTGAATGATCGACCCACTAAAATTAGCCTATTCTACCCACAACTCATTGAATGGGGCCAACAAGGACCACCAATTCTAGCTTTATTCAAAAATGATGAAGCAATCTCAAAATTTGTGGTACTCCACAACTTATCATGGGTAGATCACAAAGTTGTTTTTTATATAGAGCTAGATACAAGGGTGTACTACTAGGAGAATTGAATCCTTTAGTCGCAAAATGGACAACATGCAAATAACATGTAGATCTTTGAATTGTGAAAACCACACTATGGAACTTTCCAATCCTAAAATAGTAAAAAGAAATGACACAACCAAAGGTGAAAACCTCTCTAAGGCACCCAAGGATGAGGGATTCAATCTCCCCCTTAGCGCAATGCATCTAGAAAAGTCAGTAGTATTAGTGGAGAAGGTTGCTCCAGTAAATGTTGGAACCAAAGAAACACCCAAGATCACTTTCTATCTCGAATCCTTGTTGGATGAAGAACATAAGAACCTAGCAATGTTCCTGAAAGAGTGAAGAACCAACTTTTCAAGTTCATACATAGAGATGTCAAGGCTTGATCCAGAAGTGGTTGTGCATCATTTAGCAGTTTATCCTAAACCGAACGAGTGAAGCAAAAATTAAGAAAGATGTGCCCTTAGATAGCACTCATGGTGAAACTTGAGTTACAAAAGATTCTTGACGTTGGATTTATCTGACCGATAAATTATTTTGAGTGGGTTTCCAACCTTGTACCAGTCTCTAAACTCAATGGAGGCATCAGAATATGCAAAAAATTTAGAGATTTAAACAAAGTATGCCCGAAGGATGATTTCCCTCTTCCTAACATCAGCATCATCATGGATTTAATAGCTAGGCATGAAATGCTATCACTCATGGATGGTTTTTCAAGCTATAATCAAATCATGATTTCCAAGGAGGATCAACACAAAACTGCGTTCACTTATCCATGGGGAACATATTGTTGGAATATGATGTCATTTGGGCTGAAGATCGCAGGAGCAACCTATCAGAGAGAAATGACCCTCACATCATTCATGACATGATCCAAAAAATAGTCGAAGACTATGTGGATGATATTTTGGAAAAATAAAAGAAAAGGAGTGAGCACATAGAAGTCTTAGGACCCATCTTTGACAGGCTTGAAGAGTATAAAGTACCGTTGAATTCAAAAATGTGTGTATTTGGGGTTACATCAGGGAAGCTTCTTGGCTACATCATATCACAGAGAGGGATAGAGATTGATCTAGCAAAAATCAAAGCCATCCTAGACATAGAACCACCACAAACATTGAACTAGATGAGAGGGTTACAAGGAAGATTGCGATCCATTAAAAGGTTCATAGCACAGTTATCAAACAAAATCCACCCTTTCTCACATCTTCTCCATAAAGGAATAACTTACAAGTGGGATGAGAAGTGAGATAAAGCTTTCCAGTAGATCAAGGACTACCTATTGATACCTCCAGTGCCCATGCCTCCAATACCGAACAAACCATTGATCCTATATATCTCAACAACATCATTAGCACTAGGTGCTCTTTTAGCACAATGTAATGAAAACATAAAGGAAAGAGCTATCTATTACATCAACAGGACCTTGGTGGGCTATGAAATGAACTATTCATCCATTGAAAAAGCATGCTTAATGGTGTTTTTTTCTTCGCAAAAGTTTAGACACTACATGTTATCTCATCAAATCAAGCTTATTGCAAATATTGACCAATTGAAATATTTGTTATCGAAGGAAAATCTCACGGGGTGAATGGCCAAATGGGTAATGATCTTAATTGAATTTGACATAGAGTACATGGAGCACAAGGAAATCAAAGGACAAGTAATCACAGAACAACTAGAAAAAGCACCTATCTATGCAGAGAACCCACTAATATTTGAATTTCATGATGAGTCAGTGTTCATTGTCAATGGAGCAGATCAATGGAAAATATACTTTGATGGATCATTTACCCAACATGGATCACCTAGGAAGGTAGTCTATTTATCACCCCTCAATATGATTTCATTTTGAAGTCGTATTGGCTATCATTTCCATGTACTAACAACATTTCCGAGTATGAATCTCTAATCACAGGTCTAAGGATAGTAGTTCAATAGCAGATACAAGAGTTAAAGGTCTATGGGAACTCACAGCTAGTAATCAATCAAGTCAATGACAACTACCAAACTAAGGATCATAAGCTTAGTCCTTACAAGAAGATGGTAGAAAATCTTAAGGACCTTTTCATTGATATAAATTTTGAGTAGATTCCTCGCATGAAAAACCAAGTAGCAGATGTTGTGGCAACAATTGGATCATTATTAGACATGCCACACAAAGCCCTTCAATGTGAATTCTTGGTAGAACAACTTCTTGTACCAACTTTCAAAATCCCTGAATTAGAATTTTTGTGTGTCATTTTTGGTCTTGGTTCCTCGTGGTATCATGATATATTCACGTACCTTGGCAGAGAAACCCTCCCATCCAATATCACCAATTCACCTCCACCTTTAAGAAGGCCTTTGTTAAAAAGGCATCCTGATTCATGATCCTAGGTGATACCTTATACCACTAAAGCATCAAGGGGACATTACTACGATGTCTCAACCAAGAGGAAGCCTTGACTACCTTAATAGAAGTATGTGATGGCATATGCAGTTCCCATTCTAGTAGTATGACTTTAGATAAGAAATTGTTGAAGACGGGATACTAATGGCCAACCATGGAAAGAGAAGCCCATTAGTATGTGTAGAAGTGTGTCCCATGTTAATAGCATGGAGATCTTATTCATGCTCCAACTCAAAAGTTGCAACCAATGGTCACACCTTGGCCTTTCTCACAGTGGGGGCTTGACATCATAGGAAATATTACTCCCACCTCATCTAATGGCCACAAGTTAATTATAATGGCCATTTGGTACTATACCAAGTGGGTTGAAGCCATTCTAATGACCTACATAATAGGGAAGAAAATTGCTAAATTTATCCCAAATTACCTTATCTGTTGTTATGGTGTTCCACAATCCCTTATCTCAGACAACGAAATATCCTTGAAGAATCAGGATGTGAAAGAGCTATGTCAAAGATTCAACATCCAACATCGATTCTCTACCTTGTATTACCCCCAAGGAAATGGTCGATTTGATACTACAAACAAGACCATTCTAAAAATCCTTAAAAAAATGATCAATGAAGTTGGTCGTGACTAGCATCTACAGTTAAATCCCAACCTTTGGGCCTATCGAACTAGTATCCACACACCTATAGATGCAACCCTATTCTCCTTGGCCTATGGATCAGAAGCCATCCTACCTATTGAGGTCAAGCTTCCATCACTGCAAGTGTCACTGCAAAACCTAATCACTAATGAAGAATACAAAGTATCTTAGCTAAATGAGTCAGAGTTCCTAGATGAACGTTGTCTTGATGCCGTTAATCACTTGCAAGTATACCAAAACTGACTAAAACAAAACTATAACAAGAAGATCAAGAGTTGATCTTTCCAGGTAGGGGACCTTGTTCTAAAACAAAATTAGAAAAATATTCCAGATCAGGATAGTAAAGGAAAGTTTGAGCCTAATTGGTTAGGCCCATTTGTTATTACAACAAGCTATGGATCAGGAGCATATCAATTTTCAACGCCTGAAGGTGAACCCTTGTAGGAACCAATCAATAGTCTGCATCTTAAAAAAAATTGTGCCTAGGCTTGAAGGGTGTACACTTGAAAAATACAAAAAAAATAGAAAATGATAAAAAAATCCAAAAAAATAGAAAAAAGGATTGAAAAAAGTAAATAAAAACAATCATCCTCTAGTGAAAACCACTTTGGCGACGCTTTAGGAAAGTACCTTGGCAAAAACCTGGAAAATAGGAACCTCACATAAATAAAGCACCTCCATCTATGTATGGAACTTTATCCTATCATTCTTCACATCACATCCATCCATTGCATCATTCATTCTATTTATTTCATCACCCATTTTCCTCTATATCATAGCTTGATATTGTGAAGTATTGTATCCCATTTAGTACTACTTGGCATATTCCTAAGGTCAGCTTGTCCTGCCTATATTGAGGTAGTCTATTGCATCATGTTGGGGCAATTCATTATGGATCATCTCAGGTTCTTGTATATCTTAATGTTATTGGAAATCTCATCAAAAATCCCAAAAAGATTCATAAAACATTCATCAAAAATTAAAAAACACTTGAAAAAAATAAAAAAATAAAAAAAATCAATATTGTATAGCCGAAAATCCAAAAACATTCATATTCCTGTACAGCTAAAATCTAGAAACATTTGAAAAGTTGTAAAGTCAAAAATCCAAAACATCCAATAAACATGAAAATCCCTAAACATGTCAAAACATAAAAAATCCAAAAACAATACCCTATCAAACTACAGATCTCTAAACTTGAATGTAGGCAAGGCCATCATTGATGTGCCCTTGAGACACCCTAGGTCAGTCCTTTAGGAGTCTATCATAATAAACTGACATTCCATCAACTGTTCATTTCTCATTATCAATAAGTCAATTCATTCGAACTACATGGTCTTTGTGTGTATAACGCAGGAAAGGCTCATCTTTGATAAGCCCCTAAGGCCCCTAGGATAGTCTTTTAGGTTAGGTTCTTGGTCAAATCTTTGAAAATTATTAAACATTTGAAAATTGAAAAGCCCAAAAAATTGGAAAACCTTGAAAAAACCCTAAAAACCTCAAATAACTGAAAAAAGAAAAACATTCACATAAACATCCAAAAAGATCAAAATCCACCTCAAAACACCAAAAACATTGAAATATTCCATAAAATATAAAATCATCCATCCCATTTTGCTTTCACCCACAATAAACCTTAACCCCTAATAAATAAATTGTCGACTTCAACCTTTGGCAATACAAGTAGAAGGCAAGTATCACAAGTCGTAAAGTGAAAACCTAAGTGTCAAAATCTAAAGTCTAGATCATAGGTAAATGAGTCAATGGAGTTTGTATCAACAACTTATCACAAACCTCATCCTAATCAAACCATCTGATAAATATGTCCTAGGATGCATCCTTCCTGCGATGGACATCAACAACATAAATCACCTTAGCTAAGTTAAACTAGTAAGAGATATAGATAACATTGATTGTTTTTCTTTGATCTTTTATTATGATTTATCTTATTGACCCATTCCAAGGACCTCACGATGATGTCTAAATGATTTAGAGAGAAGGGAATGTGGTATTGATCATTATATTTTGTTTTTTGTGCTTGTGGGTATTCTTGTAAAGTAATCTTGGTGCATACTTAGTTGTGTGTAGGGAGGGATTTTGGAATAGATTGTTGACTATTGCATATGCTTTGGTCTGATATATTCTAAACTTATAAATTACATTCTAATGAGGTTTATGTATGTCAAGATGTGAACAAGAACTATCCTATTTTTTGCAGAGTTAAATTCCATGTCACTGGATACAATGCCATATTGGTTTTCGATACCATGATGCATCGTGTCTATGTGTTATATCAAACATAAGGAATGATGGAAAATACCAATCCCAAGATATGAACAAAATCATTCTCATCATCTCTCATCACCATATCTATTAAAGTCTCGGTGGATCAAGGACTTGTTGGAATTTTTGAATAAATCTTCAAAATCAATAGTCAAATAATTCATTTTATTCTTCTATCTTCTTTCCATGCTAACCAGGTATCATGAAATTCAACAAAAAAATCATCATGCATCCATCATGCATCCACAAAGCGTCAGCATGCATACATCCTACATCATCACAACATATCATAATAAAAGAAAACATAATCCACTGCATCATCATTATCAGTTAAGTTGTTTCAGATAACATAGATTTATTATTGTAAGCATCTCAATCCATACCACATATCATGCACATATCCTAGGAATAAGCATGCATTGCATTATCATATCATAAGCATGAACATCTGCATTATCCATTTATACATCCATATGCATATATCATCATATCATAAATTGCATGAGAAGGTACACAAAATGAAATGCTTCTATCTATATCATCTGCATAAGCATATCATATCATAGCATCCATCGCATAGCATATCATAGAAAGATACTAAAAAATAATATAACATATTTGTTGCACTGCATCCATCCCATAACATCACATATCATAAACATTACAACATCATATATCACATAAATAAAAGTGCATCCATCACATTGCATCCATACATAATCATAACGGATAAGCATATCACATCACATCATATCATATGCATCCATACATTTATAAAGCATGAAATAAAGGCACATCACATATAGAATCTTAATCATCTCGTATATATATCAAAAAATAACTGGCATGGTACAATATCTGAATTCAATGTGTGTATATCAATCAAAAGTACAATATCCACAAGGTTGTCAAAAATGAGCTGATGAATGTATATTTGTATAAATAATCAGGTAAATAATCAAAAAGTATCTACAAAAAATGGCTAGCCCTGGTGGTTGCTCGACTCACCCCTAATTGATGGTTGGTCCTTAGCTCTAGGTGGTGCTCCACTCCTCTGGGAAAAATTAGGTTGTCTCATCACTTGAGGGACATGTTGATGATAATGCATATAGTAATAAGCATCCTTTGTAATTGCCTCTTTGTACAAACAAGTAGACACTATTTGTCCTTGTGATACAACCATCACCGCCTCAAGCTATTGCCTTCACCCAATCTTCTAGGCCAGCTATAAGTCTAGTTGCTGCAACAATTGATCCTCATGGTCTCTCTGAGTTGTCATGACCTATAGTTGCCACTATAGCTAATCCCTCTCTGCCTACAGTTGTGCTCTCTCTATTGTAAGTGGTTGTATCTGAGCCTACAACTGAGCATCTAATGGTATGGGTGGAGGAGGAGGAAGTGGTGCACCTTGAACATGTCCGTCTTGTAGATTGGGTTGCTATCCTAGGGAATGGTGACACTGATCTAGCTGCTAATGATGCCCATCCCCTGGCACATGTGCCCTATCTTGATCTTGATATTTCCCTCTGCCTCGGCCCCCATCTCTACCTCTATCTTGGCCACCATCTTGACCTTGGATTCTACCTCTTCCTTAGCCTCTCCCTCTACCTCTGGGGTATCCCCCTGTTGGATTTGTCAAGAGAGTAGGTGGCCTTAACCATGCATCATAAGCTAGGGTGGTCCCCACATCTAGTAGAACCTGATCATAAGCCCATGACTAAGCAACAAGTTGTCTAAAGTCATTGATCGACGACATGGGGTCAATCTATGCTCCCCACTATACCTCCCTCTAAGAACTCACAAAAACTATTGTATAATCATCAAGAGGTACATCTTGTACCTCCCTAAACTATTTGGCAATGTGGTCTAGGAGATACCACTGAATCATTGTGTGCTCCCTCCCTTGGAGGTAGCAAGTCTGCCGAGCAAAATACAACTATTGTTGATCATCATACCAAGGTGGATCCTACAGCCATGGCCTCCATAAAAAAATGATCATGTCATCAATAACATGATGCAAATATGATAAGCCTGTAGGGCTCGTGTGTTGGAGAGTCATCAACAACCTATACTTGAAGACAATGGGCTTGTCCTCGTGAATGTCTATCAAAATCACCAAGGGCCTCAATACTACAATATGCTTGTAAGCCCATAAATGGAGCAGTGAAACACCTATCCCTATACTCCTACCCTCATGGTAGACAACCTCATGCATGTCGTGGTACAATGAAGCAAGTAGAACTGGACCCCAAGTGTACATCACAGTCCTCCTAATCATCCCCTCCCATGCCAATCCCCATCCAGGAGTGAAACCTCTGCCCCACTAGACAAAAGGTGCATCACTATAAAATCAATAGCGATGCTTCTGATGCATCAATTATGTTGCTATACAGTGACATGCCTAGAAACCTAATTTTGACGCCCTATTAAATGCACCTAAATGTGAAAATCAAGGCAAGTTTCGAGTCACATACCCAAGGTCCTGCGTCTACTCGCCACTGGTACTGTTGAACCCACTCTGAAAGGTGAAGAGGAAGCACTCATTGTGCCATTTCATCAGGAGGTCAGAGCTCAAAGTGCAGCAAATCTCTCAAGTGTAAATGCACAAATGACTTGAAAGTGGCCCTTCATTGCCTATTTAAGCCTAAAAATTAGGGTTGTTTACCCTAATTTCAGCCAAAAGCTAGGGTTTTGACCTATTTTACCTATTTCCACCCTATGCAACCTATTTTGAGCCACTTTTTGCATTTTTGAGGCTATTTTTAGCATCCCAATGCCTGTTTTAGCACCTGAACCTATAGTTTAACCTTTTCCAATAAATCAACCCAAAATTCAAAATTTTCGCCCGATTTCTTGAGGGGGAAGCGAACCAGCTTATTCCTTCTTTTGAGGCAATAGTGGGGCATCCAAAAATCAGAACTAATTTTTTTCATCTGAGCAATAGTTTTAATTTGAAAAAGTATCAATCTTTGAACCAATGTAATAGGTACCTCGTGTTAGAGTAATAAGGTATTATGCTTAATTAATTACATCATATTGATTAATTAATTAAGTCACTTATTCCTCTTTATTACTTAAGCTAAACTTAGGCACATTAATAATTAATTAATTATTAATTATTAAGTGTGCACACTAGGGTTTCATTTAGGGTTTCCCTTTTAGGGTTTCTTGATCTCCTTCATAAGGATTGATCACTTTGTAATAATTGATTCTCTTAATGCATTTTACACTTTGAGGTTTAGAGAACATCTTTTTGGTTCTTCATATCTTTTGCATGTGACAAGTATCCATCTTGCATGCAGGTGATCTTGGTTTTATAACATGGTATCAGAGCTCCAGACTTGCAGCTGCTTGTTCGTGATATGAAGATATGGCCTTTTTGTGAGTTTCAAGTGCAAGGGTTTCCACAGGTATCTTTTCTGCAAGATCTGGGGGTAGCCTATTTTTTGGCTCACTTTGGGCTCAAACGGACGTCACCATTGCATTCGCAGTGTCCCAAAACACTAGAAACGCCTGTCAAATCGTCGATTTTGGTGCAGTTGATCCGGGAGGCAAAAAAAAATTATCTGAGGGGCCGTACGGCCTCCCCAGCATGCATTTCGAGGGTCGAAAAATTTAAAAAAGGTCCAAAAATGTCATTTCTTGGTATTTGAGCCTACGCGTCCAGTGTTAAAGGGTTCCACCACCCAAACAGCACCACCACCAGCGGATTCCGCCGACCCGCCACCAGCTGGGTTTTCCAACCCCGCGGGCCCCTGCGCTCAGCCCCTGGCCACATGGAGAACTAGGGGCTCCGCCTCTGCACTAGCCCACCAGCCCCTGGTCGCCCACAGGACCAGGGGCCAAAATGTTTTTCATTTTGCAGGGGGGCCAATTTTTTGCGGTGATGGCCAGATGGCCGTCAATTTTAAGCTCGTAAATTGATGACATCAACATGACGTCAGCGTACGGCCGGCCCCTCTTTGCCCCTCCTCACCCTAGTTTTTTCTAAAAAAGCAATTTTTTTCTTTTGGCCATAACTTGGGCATACGGTATCGAAATCGGGCAAACGAGATATCGCCGGAAAGCTGGTTCCAAGCACTTTCATTTGGTGTAGTTTACTTTATAGTAATTTTATGTTTTACTACATTTATTTCTGTTTGAAGTCAGATGTTGTTTTTGGACTTCCGAGCTCATAACTTTTTGCCACGATGTCCAATTTTTGCCTCGTTTGAGGCATTGGAAAGGTATTAAGGAGCTCTATGTTGCTATCCATGCACTTTTCTTGTATCTATCCTAGGTTTATCAATTAGTCCAGATTTCGCCTGATGGGTTGTTTGGCGATTACTTGGATGTTTTGGCAGTTGGGAGAGTGCATCTTGCATCTTTGCACTTCATTTTCAGTAATACATCATTCAATAATTGCTTGCTGCTTCATAGATTCTAGGGTTGTTCCCGTTTGGAGTTTTTGTGTGTTCCGTGGCATCGGGTCTGCTGTCACATTATTTTTTGATTCTGGTTTTGGTTTCAGTTGTAGACAGAAATATCTTTCCTTGCTTGTCAGATTGCGGTTCCAGTGTTACTCTATAGAGTTCTTCCAGTGCTTCTTTGCAGCATGTCATCATTGTAGGGGGGTTTTGTCCCACTGGGTTTTTCCTTCTCTACTCCATTCTTGCATTTGTAAATGGGTACCTGATCAGGCCTAGTTGTCGGGACCCATCTTTGCTTTCATGCATCTTATTCTAGTGTTTTAGCTTCTTCCTCAGTTCATCTTAAGGGGGGGTGTTAGAGTAATAAGGTATTATGCTTAATTAATTACATCATATTGATTAATTAATTAAGTCACTTATTCCTCTTTATTACTTAAGCTAAACTTAGGCACATTAATAATTAATTAATTATTAATTATTAAGTGTGCACACTAGGGTTTCATTTAGGGTTTCCCTTTTAGGGTTTCTTGATCTCCTTCATAAGGATTGATCTCTTTGTAATAATTGATTCTCTTAATGCATTTTACACTTTGAGGTTCAGAGAACATCTTTTTGGTTCTTCATATCTTTTGCATGTGACAGGTATCCATCTTGCATGCAGGTGATCTTGGTTTTATAACACCTCGCTTCAAAGAGGGGAAAAATGTAGACACTTAAAAATGTCTTGAATGATATCATCCACTTGAATCTTATATACTAACACCATTTCATCCTAAAACCCATCCTAGCTATTTATCTCTTAATTGATTAAATTAGCCTAGCTATTTGATTAATTGCATCATTTTTATCTATTAATCTAATTGACCTAATTAGGTTAATTCACCCACTCTCATGCTAACCTTTCATCATGCTTGATTAAATAATGTAAATTATTTAATTTAAACCCCTAAGTCCTCTTATTTAATTAAATAAACCTAAGATATTTAATTAAATATCATATCATATCCCCCTTTTCATTAGATCATTTATTTAATGAATATCATATAATTCACCTAATTTTCATAATTGAAACCCTTTTTAATTATCAAATTACTAATTTATCCTAATTCTCCCACTTGTAAGGGAATATTCCTCCTTTGCACATTCCTCCAAAAAGAATATTCCCATGGAATATTGCTTCTCCTTTGCCCAATTAAATTTGGTTTTAATTAACTAAATATCTAATTTTCCTCACCCATAAGAATATTCTTTGAGAATATTCTCTTTCTTCACTCATTTGAAAAAGAGAATATTCCTTTTTGAAACAAACTTTCAACAAGACTTCTTGTGCAAGTTTTGAAAGTGTGTTTGTTTGGATGAATGTGAGCCCTTGATTGAATATCATCTTGCATCCTCAACCCTTGATGGGAATCCATGATCCATGCCTCCCTTTTCCTTCCATTCTGACCATTGATTGATCCTTTTGATCTTGACCATCAATTTCATTTTGTCTATTCTATAAATAGAGCTTGCCTCTATTGAATAGGGATCCATCTTTTAAGAGCAAACTTATGTTGTTAAAATCACTTTCATCTTGCACTCACATTTTTTGTTTCAAAAGGGATTTTAGGTTAATTTCTTGCATCATACTAGCTTAGCTTCCATTAATGGCTTCCATGGTAACATAGGTTCATCCATTTAACATGCTTTGAAATTAGGGTTTTAATCTTTTGAGCTTAAACTCCATTTAGAATAGCTTTGCATACACCCATATCAATTATCATAGGATTCATCATGTTAAATTATCTTTCATCATGTTAATTTAGCTTTTAAATCATATTTTAACACACATCTCTCATTGGTTTCATCGATTCTCTTCAATAGAATTGATTGAAACAAGCTCATTATCCAAGGGATTAGGAAAGGGTTGCCATTCCACATCAATGCAACACCACTCCCCCAATAGGATAAGTTTCAATGGATTAGAAGTGTTTTTGAAGCTTTTGTATTTTAATATGTTAGTTTTAATGGATTCTTAGTTTAGTTTACATTGAATGATCTTATTGGGACTGATGCATAGTAGATTATATATGCTTTGAATCCTCATGGATCAAGTGTAGTTAGCCCATACTACGACATTAGCCATACAACTTAATTTGTGACTACACAATTCTCTACAACTCAACACTCTTCTTTGCACCTCTCTTTGTTCTACACCTTCCTCTATTCTTCACCTTGAATGTTAACCCTAATACAAATATCTAATTTTTTTTTGGGTTCTACTCATTCAAAATTAGTGCATTCTCTACCTGCTTCACAACACTACATCACACACTCTACTTCATGCCCTATTAGCTACATCAACAACATAGCTGGATTCTAATTTTTCCTTATGTATAACTTCATGACTTGTAGTGATTTCCTTGAGATTCTCACACATGGTTCAAATCCTCTACTAGCGTTTACTCATTATCTTCTTCAACAAGTCACCTCATCATCGAGCCACACATTCATCATCATGTTTTGGTTCATTGAATTTGCTAAGTATGGAAATCTATAAAACCCTAAACCCTGATATGCATTTAATGCATTCCATATTTCTCTTGATCTAATTATGATCTCGATCACCTTTGTACTTTTTATCACTTCTCTGCAAATAAAATCTCCAATTATATTGGTCGTTGGAGCAGGTAGACCAATTAATTTCATTCTTTGTGTCGGCTACCAAACCTAACCAGTGTTCATACTGACGTAGCCATTTGTGATCTTCAAATTTAAACTTGGGCCATTGATTAGACTCTTCACACCATCCATCTGAAGGATCTTCGTTATCCTCACCATCTGTAAAACACCACCATCAGATTGATCTCCTTTTAACTAACACTGTCGATTTCAATCCCTTTGTAACCACAACCATCACATCTACTTAGCATATCATAAATTTTCTTAGGACATCAATCTTAAATTTGTGATGTGAAGTGATGTGGCAATATCCGTTTGATCACCATTTCACAATCTCCATCGTTGAATACCCATCACATTGTCTTTTCCTATCGCAACTTTGTTTGTGTGCAAAGAGAGTTAAAAATGATGCAAAGGATCATTGAGATTCAATTAAATTTCACCATTTTTCATGTTGGGCACATGTTCTCCTTATCAGTTCATCGTTCTTTTGAAGAGTGGACCCACCCATGACACCATTGCAACCCTTTAGTGTATCTCAGAATGTATCAATTCTTGAAGAAGTATAAACGTGATGTAAATAATCCTCGTGATGCAATCTTGTCTCGTCATATGTCCCTACTCTTTTCATACTCCACCAATAATTTAGCCGTCATGTATCACTCATAAATTTTCTTCCAATTGCTTCACAGCAGTGATGTGAAGCAATGAAGCGATGACTGTTAGATTTTCTTCGCTTCATCTCAACCACCAATTAATCTTCATCACACATCACACAAACCATATATTGAGGTAAACCTCAAGATGCAATGTGAAGACCCCAGGTGATAGCCATTGGATCTCACATGCTTCGATCTTCCCCATTGGTTATCTCCATCACATGTTGCATAAACACAAGGTTGTGGAAAACATCAAAATGTGTTGCAAAGGATGGTCACGATGCATGCTAACTCCATCAACCAGTAGTGGAAGGAAAAGGGTTCAGTCATCCAGATGAAGCTAATAGCTTAGGTCATCACTTGAGTGACTTGCTACTTTCCATCTCTAGTAACATTGAATCATAAACTCTAATCATTCGCCATGATTGTAACACTATGTGTTTAACGGTAAAACCCTAGTTTGACCAGAGAACACAAATAAATCATTTTTGTGATTGTTAAATATCCTTTGATCATGAGTACCATTTGAATTGACACATTTTTAAAAACCCACATTGAATATTCTATCAAATTCCTTCATAGACCTCTAGAAGAGACCTCTACAACAACATGTCAATATTGCATGACAACTCTGCAATATTCTGAGCAACTTTGCAATATTGCATAAAAATGCTCTTCTATCCACCATACTTCACCAACTCTTCTAGAATATGATCCACTACATCTATAATCTCCCTCTTGACATCAATGACACTTTTGACATCAATGACAACCAAATTTTCAACAATCTCTCCCTTTGTCATTGATGGAAAAACTAAATTCTCAAAATGCTCTATACCAGTTGATACCAACTATAAATTCTCCAATTCATGCTCTATACCATTTGAATGAATTACTCTATACCAAATATAGCAATGATTTCAACAACTTCAATACCTAACAACTCCCCCTTAGACATATCTCACTTTGAGTATTGCTAAAGTATCCACTTTTTGAGCATTTTCAAAACTATCTCCCCCTTTGACATCAACGGAAAAGGTTTGTCCCATGCATTTGAACTAGCTTAAAAGGATTTGTATCAATTTTTGAGCCCTTATATAATCTCTTTCCCTTGGGTATTCTCCCCCTTTTGACCAACTACACAAAGAGAAAGAATATGTCCTTGAAGTTGCAACCATCAAGTCATTAGAAATTTGTAAATCCAAGTTTACTGGACTTGATCTCTCTATTTATTTCTTCCAAGGATGAATGAAATATCTATAAAACTCCCCTTGTATTCATGCCCTATCACTAAGATTTAGCACTTGATATGATGTGGGAGCAATGACTCCCAATTTCTACCTCAGATATTCAAATTGGTCCTTAGTAAGAGGCTTTGTAAATATGTAAGCAACTTGTTCTTTAGTGGGTACATATTCCATGTTGACTTCCTTGTCTACAACCTTCTCTCTAATGAAGTGATACTTGATTAATATTTGCTTTGTCCTAGACTGCATCACTGGATTCTTTGAGATTTTTATTGCAATTGAATTATCACAAAGGATAGAGATAGGTTCATTGTACTCAACCATGATGTCTTTGAGAGTTTGCTTCATCTGTAAAACCTAAGTACAACATGTTGAGGTTGCTACATATTCTAATTCTATTGTAGATAAGGTGGTTGATTCTTTCTTTTTGTTCATCCATAAAACAAGTTTGTTTCCAAAAAATAATGCTCCACCACTTTTGCTTCATCTATCATCTGCACTTCTGGCCCAATCAACATCTGTAAATGTTGTCAAGGTGAAGTCCTTGCTCTTGGGATAGCATAGTCCATAGTCAACAATAATTTTGATGTATCTAAAAATTCTCTTTAATACATTGACATGAGATTCTTTGGGAGCACCCTGAAATATTGCAACCATACACACTTCTTGCATAATATCTGGCCTTGATGCAGTTAAGTACAACAAGCTTCCAAGCATTGACCTATACATTGTCTAATTTGCATCACGAGACTCATTTGATTGGCTCAATTTACATCCACTTATCATGGGGGTACTAACTGGTCTACTATCCTCCATTCCAAACTTATTAAGCATTTCCTTACAATAATTGGTTTGAGATGTAAATATCCCATTATCATTTTGTGCAATCTATAAACCAAGGAAAAAGGATAGTTCTCCTAACATGGACATCTCAAATTCATCTTGCATTTGTGCAGTAAATACTTTGCACATTTTACCATTGCTACCACCAAATATGATGTCATCCACATATACAACAACAATAATCATAAGCTCAGCTTCATATTTGAAATACAAATTACTATCTGCACATCCTTTATCCTTGTTGTTGTAGATATTGGTCTAATCTTGAATACCATGCCCTTGGTGCTTGTTTTAGACCATACAGATCTTTTCTCAATATGTAGACATAACCATCTTCTTTTGACAACTAAAAACATTATAGTTGTTCTATGTAAACTTCTTCTTCAAAGTTTCCATTTAGAAAAGTAAATTTTACATCTATCTAATAGACTTTAAATCCTTTATAAATTGAAAATGCAAGAAAAATTCTTATTGCTTCTAATCTTGCAACTGGTGCAAATGTTTCTTCAAAGTCAATTCCTTCAACTTGTGCATACCCCTTGCACACTAACCTTGCTATGTTCATTACTAAAGCTCCATATTCATTCAGCTTGTTTCTAAACACCCATTTAGTACCTATCACATTTTTGATTGGGGGTCTAGGAACCAATTCCTATGTCTTTTTTTTCTCAATATGATTGAGCTCTTCTTCCATGAATTTTATCCAACTCTCATCCATACTAGCATCGGCATAACTTTTTGGTCCAATCTATGACAAGAGGTAAAAATTCACTTGTTCCTTGTTCTTTGAAAGTCTTCTCCTTATCTGAACACCATCATTTCTATTGTCTATTATTTGATCAGTAGGATGATCCTTTTGAACATATCTTGTAGGTGATTTTTCATTTTCTTCTTCTTCAAGATCTTTTTCATTAGTATTAATCTCTTCTTCATCTTTTGATTCATCTTCAAGGTTGTTTCTGCTTGGACATGTTTTATATCTTCACCAACCTTGATATTGATGCTCTCTACAATCTTGTGTAGCCTCTTGTTATAAAACTTGTAAGCCTTACTTTGGGTGGAATATCCTAGAAATATTCCTTCATCACATCTAGACTCAAAGCTTCCCAAGTCTTCACCTTCTCTCTTGATGTAGCATTTGCTACCAAATACCTTGAAATACTTGACAAAATTTGGATTATCGTACCATAGCTCATAGGGTGTCTTATCACGTTTTACTCTTATTTGAACTCTATTCAAAATATATACTATAGTATGAACTGCCTCTCTCCAATACACATTTGGTAACTTGGCCTCATTTAACATTGTTCTAGCCATCTCCTTGACTTCCCTATTCTTTCTCTCCGCTAATCCATTTTTTGTGGAGTTCTAGGTGCAAAATATTACCTTTTGATTCCATGCTTTTCACATTATCCAATGAATTCACTAGATGTGAAAATTCTCCTCCTCTATCTAATCTTAAGCATTTAATTATTCTACTTGTCTCCTTCTCAACCAAGGCTCTAAATATCTTATATTTTTCAAATTCTTCTAATTTATCTTTCAGAAAGGTTACTCATGTCATTCTAGAGTAGTCATCAATTAGAAATATGAAATATATTTCACCTTTTAGTCATCTTGTCCTTGTAGGACCGCACAAATCAATATGAACTAACTACAATGGTTTAATAGTTGAATATTCTTTTGATTGAAAATTAACCCTTGTTTTCTTGCGTATTTGACATTCTCTACAAGTGGTGTCTACGGGATTCGTTATCTTAGGCATGTGTCTTACCAATCCTTTTAAACTCACTTTCACCAGGTTATCAAGATTTGCATGCACATTCTCCTTTGTCACAACCAACTCTCATCAACTTGTCCTATTAGATAATTCTAACCTTTTACTTCACAAATATTATAAAGGTTGCTTTCTGTTCTTGCTCCTTTTGCAATTTTCTTTCCATTTTTCCTAATTTTGCATCCTTCTGAATTAAATGTGACTTTATAACCATTGTCACCAATATAACTCACACTCAGTAGGTTGTACTTCAAACCTTCAACATAAATGACATATTTTGTAGGTGATTTACCATCTATGCTTATTGTTCCTTTACCACAAATTTTTATAGTGTTGTCACTTAAACTGATTGATCCTTCCTTACTCTTCTTAAGTTGGATGAATTTTCTCTTGTCCCTAGTCATATGTTTAGAACACCCACTATCAATTACCCACATATTTTGTTTCTTTGCATGAAAAGGAATTTGTGCAATCATTGATTGTGTGGGATTCTAATATTTTTCCTTCCACACCTTCTTAGTTTCTTCTCTACCTTTTCTCCCTTTCTTTCATGAACTTTAGATTCTTGATTTACTTTGGGAGGTGTGTTTTTCCTTTTCTTAGTCTACATATTTGGTCTTATAATTTTTTTTCTACAATTCTTAGCTATATGACCATAGTTACAATTGTATCACATTATATTTATTCTCTAGCCCTATGACCAAATTGATTACTATAACAATACCTATAAAATTATGAAGAGTACCTGGTCATAGTGTATCCATGAGTAGGATGAGGGTGTCTTCTTTGTCTTGGGTTCTTCAAATATATCACCCTTGTGAATTCATTAGCATCAGTCCTTCTAATATTCAGCTTCTTCTTTTGTTGATCAAGAACTAATTGGTTGTTCTTTTTGTCCACAACTGGCTTCTTTTCTCATCTATTTTCTTTACCTCTGTATTCTTCTTCTTCTCTTCTTCAGGGGTATTCTCCTTGCAATTTTTTTCACCATTTGTACCAAAAAATTCTTCTACTCTAAATCTTTCATATAGTTTTGTAAAAGTGTTGATGAATTTTCTTAGATTCCCTTTTTCAAGTCCTAAGCCAGATTTCTCTTTGTTAGAAGGCCTTTGTGTGCTTAACAATCAAACAAGATACTTTGAGCCTCCATTTAGCTTCATTCCTTTTTCAATTTTTTCTCTAGCCTTTTCCAACTCTTTTCTTAGGGAAACTATTTTTGTCTCAAGACTCATGCATTTATCAACCTCAGACTATAGCTTAGATTTGACAACTTCAATTCTTTTGGCTTCCTCCACTTATAGCTTCAAGCTCGCCACCATCCAGTTGGACTCTTCAAGATTTTTGGTTAGCTTTTCAACTTCCTTTTGTGTACGCTTCTTCAAATGCTTATTCTCTTTTTTTAGATCATCAATTAGATCTCTTAAGTTATCAATTTCTTCCAAAGCACTAATTAGCTCACCTTCAAGGTTAACTACTACTTCTTCTTCACCTAGGTCTTCATCCCTTCCACCTTTCTGTTCTCGAGAGTCTTTATCCATGAAGAGAAATTCTTCTTCTTCCTTCATTACAAGGGAACAATCTTGTTCATCATTTGAACTATCACTAGCATCAGATGAATCACTTTCCTCTTGATTGTGCAGACTCTTCTTCTTCTTTCCAAAGCTCTTCTTCTTAAGGAAGTAAGGTTTCTTTTTCCTACTATATTCCCCTTGATTAGAGTTATCCTTCTTATTGTAAGGGCATTTGGAAGAAAAATGAAATATTTTACCATAGTTAAAACACTTGAAAGGTAGCTTACCTTTATACTTGTCAAAGCCTCTCCTCAATCTTTTGATGAAGTTTGCTTCTTCCTCATCAATCTCTTCATGTTCAAATGTGGAGGCACCATCCTTGTCTTTCTTGGATGCTTCAGCCTTCTCTTTATTTGTAGCCTTGAATGCAACTTCTCTTCTAGATGACTGCATTTCCCATTCTCGTTTCATATGCAATGAATATCCCATGCAGTTCATTAGTGGTGATTTTATTCAATTCTCTTGCTTCTTCTACTGCTAATATCTTGGAGTCATACTTTGATAACATGGATCTTAACACCTTTTACACAATGACTGAATCCTTTATTTATTCTCCAAACCTTCTTATCGAATTTACTCTTTCATCAAATCTAAGAAGATAATCCACAATCTTTTTATCTTCATTCATCTTGAGACCTTCAAACTTACCTCTAAGAACCTACAACTTAGCGAACTTCACTTTTTCATCTCCTTCGTAGATGCTTTTCAATTTACTCTAGACATCATTTATAGTTTGGCAATGCATCACTTTGACAAACACTAAACTCAATAACCCATAGAGAATAACATGCTTAGCCCTTGCATTATTCTCATAGTCTTTCTATCCTACAACATTAGTGGGAATAGTAGGAGGAGTATATCCATTCTTGACAGGAATCCATACATCAAATCCTAGTGATGACAAATATGTCACCATCTTTATGCTCTAGAAAGCATAACTTGACCCATCAAGTAGAGGTGCCTTGTTTATGGATGAAACTTCTTGGCTAGCCATTGTGTTCACTTATCCACGATCTACCTAAGTTGATTAAGCTTCACCAAGGGAACCAAGGCATTGATACCAATTATTGGAACACAAAAATCTACTGAGAGGGGGGTGAATCAGTAAATCAATTAAAGATTTAGCTCTTAATACATTTAAGTAGATTAATTCATTTTATCCCTTTAGGTTTAGATTAAAACATGTCATGCAAAGAAATAAACATTCATACACATGTAAACAAATATTTTGGCACCTGAATGCTTTCTAACACTTCTACAGTTTTTCACCTAAAAGGAGAAAGATGGGCCAAAATGCAATGTAAACACTCAAAATCAATGCAAGGATGGATGAAGTATGCCTAAATGTCATGTCTAAATGCAATAAACTGATAAAATGAATGGCTTATTAATGTAAAATCTAAGAAATGCAAGATGCTAAAAAACATAGTGATTTATGCAAAAACGCATAAGAATGCAAGTAAACAATAATAGAATTAAACAAGACTGGAGAGGTGCACCTGGAATTTGAAGTCTACTGCAAAGAGGCTTTGGAATCCTACATATTTGACAAGAAAATCTAAGTGGGACACTTGTGCCAAGTTGGGCGACTTAGTCCAGTTTCGTGGAAATTTTGTTAGAACGGGAATTTGCCAAATGGGTATCCAGAAATGTAGAAACCACTTTACAAGCCTGGTAGTAGGACTAGTTCACCACAAATGGAAACTTAGTCCACCGGGGAATCTCAAGAAATTCAGGACAAGAATATGTAGCTTTCATAATGCACTTCCCTTCCTGATAGGTGTCCGGTTCAGAAATTGCAGAAAATTGGCTGAAAGAGGTCTCCAAGCTTCAATTAGGGCTTTGTTGACTTTGATGACTTTGATGCATTGTTGACCACTTTTTAACACCAAAATATTTGAAAAATATGCATACAATACTTGCAAAACACACATGCAAAGAGGGGAAAAAGGGTTAAGGGTTAGAGTATAGGGGTTTTCCTTGGTCAAACCCTGATTCAGTAATCAAACCATAGATAATGAAATGAAATAAGAAGAGAATGATGAATAAACAACATGCAATGTCACAAACTCATCAAACCCTTGATATTGAAATCTAAAGATATGCAATGAAGTGCTCCAATGGATGACTTGATGATGCTTAGAGTGCTTAGAATGCTTAAAGAATGATTAAAGAGATTGATTATGATTGTTGGATGAAAATGGAGTTTAAAATAGGAGAAAAAATTCTTTATTATACTTGATTTTCCAATATTTCACGAAAATAACACATCCTGGTGAAGCCTTGTTATTAGGTTTGCACACACTTGTGTGGCAGGACCTACTTCTAGTTTTTTGCTTTTGGCCGCTTTTATTTTGAGGAGTTACATATTAAAGTTTGCCTTGGCATGAGCTTAAAATATTCATCCTGTTTGCCTAAGTGTTTTCCCCAAGTTACACTTTGAAAATCTTAGGTTTTGGGCGAAATCCAGGTTTTTTCTCTGTTTCGGGATTTTGCGCCTAGTCCAGATTTTCCTGAATTTCACTCAAAGTCCGGCTCTGTCTGCTTTACACCATGGTTCAGAGAGTTCTAGTCTTCGTGGAATTTCACCTGGACCGATTTTTTCCAGAATTTCGTCTCCTTGTCGAATTCCCGGTTTTTGGGTTTGGTCTGTCGTTTTATGAATGTTGATGCCCTTGGGAAAATTCTGAGTCCAGATCCATCAATGAGTGATTTTGCATTTGGGCACGGGTCCTCAAATTTGTGATCTTCGATCAATTTGAGCGAAATTGTGTGAAGGGCTGTGAAATCCGGGTTTTCCCTCAGTTTCAGGATTTTCTTGTTCCTCCATATTTTCCCGATTTTCTTGATTGTTGCATTTTCTCGAAAATCCGGAGTTTTGCCTGCTTCGCGGATTTCCGCTCCCTCAAATTTTCCTGAAATTCCCGTTGCTCCTTCATTTTCTAGATTTTTTCGACTATTCTTTGTTTTCGCTAGAATCTGCCTGGTTTGGATTTTCCCGAAAATCCCTTTTGGCCTGGATTCCGTGGAGGAGTGAAAATCCCGAACTATGTAGAAATTTTGCATTAACGATTTTTCGCGGGATTTTGATTTTTTCTTGGATTTATTTGAATATATTATTGATGATGGATATTATTGATGCTGGTTTTTGTTGAGTGCAGGCTGGGTTTAATTCGATTGGAGGAGGATTTAAGGCATTTATTAATTCACCTATGGCCGACCTGGAGAGTGTTTTCCTCAAGATACCAGATAAATTAAGACAGGGATGAAGGAGCCAGTTAATGATCAATTGCATTGGGAATTGTGCTCCGCATGCATTGGATCGAGTTACATTTTAAATCACAGGCCGACCTGGATGAGTCCCATGCATTTAATGCATATCTTATCTTATTTCAAATTTCTCTTGGCCGGCCTGTCTGGGCTATTTTATTATTGTAAAATCTATATTGGGCCGACATGTTTTGTGGAGTTTCTATAAATATGGCATTCACCTCATTTTAGGGTGAAGAATTTTTAGACATAGACAAAATAGAGAGATAGTTAGAGTGAATTAAGTAGGGAAAGAGTTAGCAAGTAGTTGTTTTCAAGAAAATATTGTAATAGAAAGCTAGAATTTTTGCTACAATGGATAATTTGATGCAAGTAATGACATTGTGATTTGGTGCCATACTTGTGTTCCTCTTATCTTGCAGAAATAGTTCTTGTTATTGTTCTATCTTTGGGAACTCTTTGAAGATTCAGTATTTAGATTAGATTTGATTCAATGACAGTGTTTATGGTTGATATTTGAAGTGTGAAGCAATCCCAGTCCATACTTTTGCAACTTGGCGATTGATGGTTGCTTTGTAAATTAAGCGGACAGCATATTAGTGTGCTTAGTTCAATTGTGAGGGTTTATTCATTTCAATTGTGATAGGGTTGTTTGAATGAATGTTCATGATCTGAAAATCCTAACACCATAGAAGATTGCATTGTTTCTATAAGATTGTAGATCCATCTAGGTCAAGTAGAAATCAATTTTGAGGGATTGGTCCATTTCAAGTGTTTTATCATTTTCATTGTTAATCCTAGGTTTAATATTAAGTTTAAAAATCTCTTTGAAACCCTTATCTTTTGTTATTTCTTTGATTATTGGATTAAATTTAAGATTGAAGTATCACCATATTGTTAGATCTGATAAATTGAGATTCAGTATTTTGCTTGTAGTAAGGTCCCATTGTGATTACCAACATTTTCACATTTATCACTGAGTTGTTTTATGCATTGTCAGGGCGACATTAGAGACCTTGGGGTTATCTCTTGAGGCTTTAGCGATGAGATTTACCTTTCAAGAGATAGAGGATATTATATTATGTCTAAGTTGTTGCTATCTTGAGAAAACATCATCAACAAACCTCAAGGTCAAGAGACTAAAAACCCACCTAAAAATTAAGATTATTCTAATTTTTGTGCCTAGTGGGAGTAAGTCGCCCCAAGTGGCAACTTAGTCCCACCAAGGAAATTTTACTGGGTGTCGGGAATTAAAGTGCATTTAATAAGGTTTAACGGGAATATTCTCAAAAATACACTTAAGGCCAAAAAGTGCATTAAGGGGTATGTATAGGATCATCATGGAAAAATAGGCCCTTAAGTGGCAAAATATTCAAAAAAATCAAAGTTAGGCAACTTGACGTAAAATTTTGAATAAGTTGTAATATCGCATAATTGCACTTAGGGGAAATTCCATATTTTGATATTTATGCCTAGCATTTATGACACCTTGAAATATTAATGACAAAACCCCATGGGTTAGAATTTGATGATTCTAAGTCCATGTGGACAAGTGGCTGACCAACAAAAGTCTATTAACGCGTTTTTTGAGAATACAGGCTTTGGACGAATGCACGACGCACAAACGTCTGCGCAGTGCGCTAATGTCCTATCTGTTTCCTAAGTTCAAAATGTAGAATATGGAAGGTTAACCCTTGAGACACATGTATTGATGGTTACACTCCAAAAGGAATGGCTCTTTGCCACCCTTGCAAGCATTAAAACCTCTTTTTTGCCTCTCATTTGAAGGTTGGAATACATCACACTAGCTCTCTCTCTCTACTTGCTCCAACTTTGAGATCTCCTCACCTTTGATAGTACTGTTGTAATAGGCAAAGCCATGCCAGCCTGTGGTCCTCCCAGCAACAATAGTAGCTCTCAAACAAGCACTCAGCGGTGCATCCGCATGCTCCAGAGAGGGCCTTGGCCCATGGGTAATTCTCTCTCTCCCTCTCACTTTTCTTTCATACTTGTTTGTTTACTATTTCTTGGTGCAGGTTCTACTCCTGAGCGGGTATTGCTTTCACCACCCACTTATCATGGTGCGGGTTCTACTCCTGGGTGTGTATTTCTTTCACCACATGCTCTCTTTACTTCTTTAGCATTCCTTTCCAACTTGGCTTTCCGTGGAGATGGGAACACCAAAGCGGGGTCTGACTAAGGCAGGCCCCTATACAACCACCCAAAAACTTTCTCCTTTGTCTCTTGTGTGTAGGTCAAGAAAAGGAGCTTGGAGTGAAGATTCAAACATCCAAAGAAAAGTAAGCTTTCTCCAAGCATCCTTGTGTTCTTTTCAATTTTTGGTTCCCTGGTTAGTTAGATTGTCCCATACGGACTACTCTTGAGTTTAGAAGTAGAATTTGTTTATGTTCGTTGAAGCTCCTGAGTTCTCTATTGCTCAAAACAACAGCATGTCTTCCAGATGACAATGCATCAAATTGGCATCCTAGAACCACATCGATGTTTTCTAGCTGAGAGCTCCCTCTTTTGAGATAGGAATCTTTTGGTTTTGCTCTCTCAGGATCTTTGATAGTTTTTCCCGAAGTGTAATTGAATCTTGGTTCTCTACTATTTTGTTAATCTATTATTTTGAGGTGTATAAGGGCAATTCATTCCTTCGTGATCTCTTGAGAAAGGAGAAACCCATGTGCAATGAATCCCTCTTATATCACATTTTGGTGAACCCGATGTGAACGTTGAATTTTTCTTCGCGATGTTGCACATTCATGATAATTGATTTTCTAAGGAAGATTTTGATATGCTAGAGGATGCTCTAGATGACTTCTTAGAAGCACTCACCCCTATCTGTAAATCTCCCAAACAAGTCTCCTCTCGATAGGCTAAGGGATCAATAAATGTGGTGGTGGTCTCGATGGCTCGTTCGAGCCCTAAGAAACCTGTCATTTATGTTACCCCAGCCGACTCCTCCGTCTATGGTATTTCATGATGTAGCAATTCACCAGACTTATACTCGAGGTTCGTGAAAGTTATAGACTCTACATCTTATAATGTTGTCAGACACACATAACCTATAAGGAGTAATAAACAAAATTTGAATCAACAATTGTTTGTCCCTACTTCCTTACCACCTTCTCAACCAAGCCTTCCTTCAGTACCTAAACCTATGATCAAAACACCAGGTAATTATGATCTCGTTGAGCAACTTCGTGTTACTCTGGCTAAGATCTCACTTTGGGACTTGCTTCAGATAGCTCCAGTTTATCAAGAGATGCTTCATGAAGCTTTACAAAATATTCTCGTTCCTACCTCTGTTAGGCCCACAAATGTTAATGCATTGTTGGCTCATATTCGTGTGGATTCTCCGAATATCATGTTCCACCCACAAGAACTCCCGCCTTTGGATGTGCAGAAGCAAGCAGAGCCTTTGATGATTATAATAAATGTTAATAACATTAGTATTAGGTGCACCATCTTTGACACTAGTTCAACTCTCATCATTTGCAATATAGACCTACTACCTAAAATTAAAATTGACTCATCTTCTTTAGCAGCTTCTTCCTTGTACATTCATGGATTTGATGGCATTGGCTGCCAAGCTCTAGGTATGACAATACTACCTCTGTAGCTAGGCCCGTTACCTTACCCACGTTAGTTTATGTGATGCACAACCACTTACCATATAACCTCCTCTTAAGGAGACCTTGGATCCATGTTATGGGTGTGATAACTTCTACCTTACACTGTTCTTTAAAGTTCGTCACAAATAACTGAGTAGTTACAGTTAAAGCATATTCGGAAGGCATCCACCTCTGTGAACTGGTCATCGTCGATCACGCTTTGACTATATCTACTCTCAAGAATTGTATTCCATCTTTCATTGTTGATGCTATGGCGTGTTCTTCATCAATACCCTCTATGGAAGTGGTGCGCAGGGAGAGTGTTGGAAATGAAGAACTGCATAAAGTAGAGGACCCTAAGTCTCCCTCATCTACTTCTCAAAAAAATTCTTTCCTTGGAGATGATTGGGGTTCCTTGAATTTCTCTAAGTTCTTTATTGCAGAATATAAAGTGAACCCCTCTTGCATAGACCTTCCAGGTGACCTTAACATAAAGGTAGATGATACTCCCGCGGAAGAGGAGAAGTGTGATCCTATTCAGGATATCACTCCTTCTTGCACTAAGGAAAGTAATCCCCGTCTTACAAAGGAGATTAACATTTGTGAGCCCAACAAGGAAGGTGGAAGTACCCCCATAGAAACATTTGACATCCAATGGTGGAACGAAATGCTCTATGTGGATTTGCCACCTCTTGAGGTTTTACAAACTCATTATGGGTTTGGATATGAGCTTGCTTCTTGGTATGGCTATGGTTAGAAATTCCTAGGGCACATCGAGCGAGGAATTCAAGTCCCTATCCAATTCAAGCCATGACAATGCTATCTGGATTTGGGATGCTTTGTTGAACAGTCTAAACAAAAGCCTTGGTTGAGTGTTAATATGATCTCAGCTGAGCCGCTGAACTTGGTTCAGCCTAAGTTAATAGAGGTAGGGGAGGAGGCCAAGAAGGTCCCTCTCAATGTCTTCTCTTCGGATGAAGCACTAGAGGAATTCCTAGGTGCTTATTCCCCACTACCTCCTTATCATCACAAGAAACGATTCCCATATCACTTGCATGGCCAAGCATATTTTGGGGAGTCTATTTTGAGTGTTGACAAGGAACACCCTCTATCTAACATCAGTGATGATGTTACACTATCTCATCCTAAAGACCATAGTTCCCTCCTTAAAGGAGATATTGTTAAAATTCCTATGGGTCCTAAATCCTTGGAAAAGGTGATCAAGATTGGAAAGTGTCTCTCTTCGAAAGAAGCAAATGAGCACTCTGATCTAAGCAAATGAGCACTCTGATCTCTTACATTCCCATCTTGACATCTTCGCTTGGACATATGAGGATATTCTTGGTATTGATGAATCTATAGTGGTTCACAATATCATCCTATGTCTCGACGCTAAGCTAATTAAGCAAAAAATTTGAAAGATCAATCCAAGGGTGGCATTGATGGTCAAAACTGAGATAGAGAAACTGTTGAAAGCAGGCTTTATCCGTCCTATTGGCTATTCCCCTTGGATTTTGAATATAGTTGTCATTAGTAAACTTGATGGCCATATTTGCATATGTATCAACTTTCGCAACCTTAATATGGCTTCTCTTAAGGATGATTTTCCACTGCCTAATATAGATATGATTGTTGACTCGACTGCAGGCCATGCATTACTCTCTTTCTTGGATGGCTTCTCAGGTTACAATAAAATTAATATTAACCTGGATGATCAATACAAGACATCCTTCACCACCCCGTGGGGTACTTTCTGTTACATGGTCATGCCCTTTAGATTAAAGAATGCGAGAACTACTTACCAATGGGCGATGACCCTAATATTTCATGATTTCATCTACAAGATCTTAGAAGATTACATTGATGACATATTAGTGAAGTCGATAACTTGTCAAGATCATGTGAAGAACCTTTGTCTTATTTTTGAAAGGCTTCAACTTTATAAGATGAGACTAAACCCCCATAAGTGTGTCTTTGGTGTTGATGCCGACAAGCTTCTATGGTTTATAGTTTCTCATCGTGGGATCGAAATCAACAATAATAAGATTGATGCCATTGTTAACATGCCTCCACCAAGGAATATCACTGAGTTGCAAAGTTTACAAGGGAATATTCAGGTGATTCGCAGATTTATATCTCAATTGTTCGATCATACCCTTCCTTTCACTTGCTCATTGAAGAAGGATGTTCACTTCATATGGGATGAAGAGTGTCAAAAATCCTTTGAGTCAATCAAAGCCTATTTGGCCTATCCTCCTGTATTGATGCCGACTATGCAAGATAGACCCTTTTTCTTTACCTTGTTGCGTCACCACATGGTTTGGCAACTCTTTTAGCTCAATATGATGACACTGGGAAGGAAAGAGTAGTCTACTATATTAGTCGTGTCTTGGTTGACTATGAAACCCATTATTCCTCCATGGAGAAACAATGCCTTGCTCTCATCTTCGCTATGTAGAGTTGAGGAACTATCTCCTCCATGCTGAAACACACATCATAGTAAAAACAAATCTTTTAAGACATTTGTTCTCTAGCACCAACTTGGTAGGGAGGCTAGCGAAGTGGGTCATGTTACTTTCTAAGTTTGACATAAAGTTCATTACTCATAAGTCAATAAAGGGTCAAGCGATTGCAAATCAGCTGGCAAATGCTCCCTCATCTCACTCCTTTCCTAGGTTGGATTTATTTCCTGATGAAAACATTTTTGTAATTAATCACGACCTTGAATGGAAAATATATTTCGACAGATCAAGGTGTTAAACTAGTTCTAGAGTAGGCATGGTTCTAATATCCCCTGAAGGCAAACCAGTTCCCTATCCTTTCGACTAGATTTTCCTTGTACCAATAACATCATTGAGTACGAAGCCCTCGTTGATGGCTTACGTGTCAGGATTGCATTGAAAATCAAACATCTTCTTATCTTAGGCAACTCTAAACTTATAGTGAACCAGATAATAGGAACCTATCAAGCCAAGCAAAGTAAGTTGTCCCAGTATCGAGACCTTTCCTTGTCCTTGCTTAAACAATTCTCTTCTTTCACAATAGATAATGTCCCTACGAGAGAAAATAGACATGTTGATGCCATGGCAAGTGTTGCTTCTTTGGTACCTTCAGAAAAAACATATGATAGAATATCACTTCATGGTCCATGTCCTACGAGCCCCTATGGTTCCCAAAGAACCTAAAGTCGAGTCCCCTATGTGTTCCCATGTGGACTCTAGAGAATGGTTTTCTAATATCTTTAACTATCTAAAGACTGGAAAATTCCCCGATGATGTGACAAAGAATGATCGCACTTGTAGAAGAAAGCTTTCAGTTCGCTATGTTATCTTGTCTAACATCCTTTATAGGAAATCCTATACTGGCTTACTTCTTAGGTGTCTTACTAAAGTGGATATACCCCTTGCCCTTAAGGAATCCCATGTAGGCTCTAGGGGTGGACACTTGGTGGTAGATCCTTGGCAAGAAGACTAATACACATGGGGTACTACTGGCAAATGATGGAACAAGATTCCTTTGATTTTGTTAAGAAGTTCCCTCAATGTCAGCAACATAGTCGTCTTATTCATGCACCTGCCCAAGAATTACAAAATCAAACTTTTGCTTGGTCGTTCGCTAAATGGGGTTTGGATATTATTAGAAAGATGTCACCTCCCTCTTCCAATGGACATACCTTTATCATTACCACTACAGATTACTTCATGAAGTGGATCGAGGCTATCCCACTTCAATCCACGAATGCTAAAGCTATCTGTAGTTTCCTCATGAACAACATCATTTCTCAATTCGGATTGCCCACTACGCTTGTTTCTAACAATGGTACACCATTTAAGAACAAGGAAGTGTAGTAGTTCCTCAAGAAATTCCATATTCAATACAGATTTTCCACACTGTACTATCCACAATCTAATGGTCAAGTGGAAGCGTCTAAGAAAACTCTTGAACTTATTCTCCATAAGACAGTTAATAAACATGGTAAAGATTGGCACATTCAACTGATGTATGCTTTATGGGCCTATCGCACGAGTTTTCGTACAACTACGAGAACAACACCCTACAACCTCATGTATGGTGTTGAAGCTATCATGCCTTTGGATTTGGAGATTCTATCTCTGCGGGTTTCCCTTAAGAGGCTAATTGATAATGAGACCTATTGATTTAACTGTTTGCATCAGCTAGAGATGCTCGATGAGCATTGTTTACTATCCCTCAAACATCTTAAAGCTTATCAATGGTGGTTATCTAGACAATACAATCAAAGTATGCTTTCTAGAACCTTTAAAATAGGAGATTTAGTTCTCTATGAAAACCACTGAAATGTAAATGCATTGCCTGATTATAGAGGAAAATTTAGTCCTAACTAGTTAGGCCCTTACATTTTGATCTCTGTGTATGGTTCAGGCACCTATGGATTATCATCTATGGACAGAACACCTTTAAAATATCCTATTAATGCAATGCATCTCCGTCAATACTATGCATAGTGTTCTATGTGTCATCTACATGGTGTTCTCTCTACAGAAGGGAAATAGTACTACATATGTTGGCATTATTCATTAACACATTATGAGAATTTTTGTGTTGTGAATGACCACGTGTGTGTGTGTTTGCATGCATCACATTACATCTATTAAAATCATTAGATAATCATTGTATTTAATTAACATACAACTATGTTTGTTTATTAAATCACATTAGCATCTAATGTAAGGATACATCCACATGAGAATATAACATCTATAGTACAAAAATATGTGAAAAATAAAGAAAATACACATCCTGATAAACAATGCCATGAGGTCAGAATCGATGTATCCATATATTATATATACACAATGTATGTATCCAATGGCATGTACATGTATCAGGCCACTACTATAACAAATGAGTGGTTGCTGAATATATGTCTATACAAAACATCTACAAGTATATATGAATGTATATGTATCTTGCTACAAAAATGATATACACAAAATTGATGATGAGTCTTTGATCATTGCAGTGCATGGCTCCTAGAGCCCTCTGACTCTGGCAAACACTCTAGAAGCCATGGGAGAGGTTGAATGGTGGTTATGGAGTGTGAGCAGTGTGAGCGTGATACAGACATGGTTGCCCACATCCCCCTAATCTCCCCCTATACAAAAGATATCATCAACTCCACCTACCACAACTAGTCACGTAGTCACTGAACATCTTTTGGGATCACAGCCACCAGCTACCCATCGAGGTCATCAAGATGACTTTGGAGAGCATCATGTGCCTGCTCGGTGGCATCAACCCTCCTCACTATTGTGTCTCGCTTGGTGAGTGCCATCTGCAACTCCCCTGACAACTGGTCACGCTGCCCTCAGGTGGTCGTCAACTCTGCAATGAGTTGGACGATCTCCACGCCCCACTCCTCATAAGTGGTCCTCAGACACATGACTAGCTCAAAGCTGGGGGCATGATGTCCCACAGATGTTGGTCGGTACACCTTGAGAATCGATCCCTAAATCGACATAGCAGAGGTGACCTCTAAAATACACTAAGGTATGAGCCCAATCCATCCTTGTGCATCCTCTGCAATCACAAAGAAATAAAAGGATATCAATATCACATGGCATGTATGGGTACATATATCGTAAATAAAAAATTGAAAGTGCAAAAACATAAACATATCATGTATACCTTGGTCCCCTGGTTTCCATGTTGGGTTAGGGTGAGGATTGGTGCTAGGACCCGCGCCACCAGCCTTGGTGGCTGCTCCCGGGCCACTAGTGCCATAGCTGCAGTAGAAGATGGTGGTGCCAAAGAGATAGGGGTAGCTGGTGGGGCATCTGACCTCTGTCGCCTCAGCCTCAGTGGTGCCACCTCCTCCTCCCCGGCCTGCTACTGACCTCTCCTCCTGTCCTATGGTGGTTGGGGTGGTAAGTCCCCCTATGGACTAGGGTCCCTTCTTGAGGCACCCTCACCAAACACAGGAGCTCGATGATGCCACTCCCACCACCATGTAAAATCAGCCACTACCCCAACATTATCTACCATCGATATAGGTGATAGATCATGGTTAGGATCATCATCATCCAAGGGTACAATATTCATAATAATGCGGCGAGGGTGATTCCCAATCCTCATCGCACTCCTATAGGCCCTGGTGTATGTGGGCACATCCACTAGTATGGTCTGTGGTCGGCCATGCTATCGTATGACCCAACTCTAGTCATAGGGTACTATGACAAAATCCCTCTAGCTGATCAAAAAATGATCCCGCTATAGGTTCCTCAGGAACCTATTGTCATCCACCCACCTGAAAAATTGGTAGGGTCTCCATCGGACCCCATCCGTAGTGAGAGTTTCAAATTGTAAATGCCAAAAATATAGATCTCCAAATCTCCACTAGCCCATCATATCATACAAATGGGCCATGGGGATCCAATATGATTGTTGTTGGGGAAAATTGACTGGTTGAGTGCAAATCATGTGGGCAAAGGGCCACACCTACAAAAGAGTGCACACTATGAAGATATAGTACTCATAGTGTATGTACCAACCTACCTCCTAGTAGAGGTGTGCTAGCATGCTTCACCCCCAGGAAAAAATGGTCTTATGCTCCACCATCTCTCTGATAGTATGGATGAGGCCCTCGTGCAGATGCGAGCCTCGCCCATTAATCGTGATCTAGAAAGAAATGGTCACGACCATGAATCAACGAATCAATGGTGTAGTGGTCCTCGCATGGTCATACCAGTGTGTATAGATATGACCTGTGTCATCACCACCATCCATCCTCCTTGTGTAGTAGTAGATGCCCTTGAAAGCTCTCGTGTTGATCATGTATTTTCGAGAGCCACCCACCATCCGTGGATGGGTAGCCTGAGGATCCAATAGACATCCTCGAGTGTAATGGTCATCCCTCCACATGGCAGCAGGAAAGATGACGTAGTGGCGTCCCACCGCTCCATAAGGATCGTCAGCATCCACTCATGATATCTCATCTCTGGCATGGTAAATACATGTCAGAGACTGACCCGCTCTAAGAGTGTGACCTCGTTTGATAGGCGGTCCCTCTACTCACAAACGAGTTGGAATGCTCACCCTCTTGGATGCTCTCGAATCTTTGGATACTCCTACAACAAGTAACAAAAATTTATGATAGAACATCAAAATTTTGCATCAAAACAAAGAAAAATAAGTGAGACTTATATACGACATGTAGACATCTACGTATCATGCATACGTCCCCTGATCGCCATGATCACCTCAAGAAGGACAGTGTGTCTTTGAGATGATAGTGTGTATATAAGACTATAGTGCTCATTCAAGATGACAACACAAGTTTTGGATGAGGGCACAGAAAAAAGATGCCTGTGCACCTCACCGACGAGAAAATTCTAAAAAATGCATAAAAAATCACAACAAACGATAATTTGTGGCCTACCTGGTCCACCTCATGACCCTCGGCGATGTACCGGTGTAGCTGCTCCAACCTCAACTCCTCATACTCTCTCCTACTTGACATTTTGCTAACTTTTCTCTCACAAAATCCAACAATTTGATCGCAGTGAATAGTGAAAATGACCCTTATAGGGGCCCACCTAGGTAGATATAGGCCCCCCAGGGCCCATTTTTCCTAGATCTTGTGGTTTCCCAGTTTCTCCTGAATTTTCCCCACCATGTTGGTGGAAAACTCAAGAGAGGGCATAAGGTCGTCTCTTGATCTTATTTTTCTTCCGAATCAACGACCTTTCTTTCTTGAACATTCCTCTCTCCTTGGTAGCTTTCTTTTGATTTTTGAGGATGACCTAAAATTTGAGTTTTGCAGGTTAAGAACTTGGATAGTTTTTTGAGACCATTCGGATACTATTTGTTGAGCTCGGGCATTAGGGGAACCTTCAATTCTGGTTAGCTCAGCTGCAGTAGCCACTATGGTCTCTCTCTATTGGCATGCAAATCCATAAAATCCAAAATTTTGGATAATTTTTTTCTTTTTCTACTTTAGTGAGGCTGATTTTTTCAAAATCGAGCCCACTAAAGTGGGGGAAAAATGTAATATCATAGAATTGCACTTAGGGGAAATTCCACATTTTGACATTTATGCCTAGCATTTATGATGCCTTGAAATATTAATGACAAAACCCCATGGGTCATAATTTCATGATTCCAACTCCATGTGGACAAGTGGTTGAGCAATAGAAGCCTGGCAGTGCATTTTCCAAGAATACAAGCTTTGGACGAATGTGTGGTGCGCTAATGTCTTGTCTGTTTCCTGAGTTCAAAATGCAAAATCTGGAAGGTTAACCCTTGAGACATGTGTCTTGGTGGTTACACTCTGAAAGTAACAGCTCTTTGTCGCCCTTGCAAGCATTAAAACCTCTTTTTTGCCTCTCATTTGAAGGTTGGAAGACATCACACTAGCTCTCTCTCTACTTGCTCCAACTTTGATATCTCCTCACCTTTGATAGCAGTGCTCTCATAGGCGAAGCCATGCCAGATTGAGGTCCTCCCAGTAGTAGTAATAGCTCTCCAACAAGCACTCATCGATGCGTCTGTGTGCTCTAGAGAGGGCCTTGGCCCATGGGTAATGCTTTCTCTCCCTCACTTTTCTTTTATACTCATTTGTTTACTATTTAGTGGTGCGGGTTCTATTCCTGAGTGAGTATTTCTTTCACCACATGCTTACCATGGTGTGGGTTCTACTCCTAAGTGGGTATTTCTTTCACCACATGCTTTGCTTACTTCTTTAGCATTCCTTTCCAATTTGGATATCCATGGAGGTGGGAACACCAAAGCGGGGTCTGACTAAGGAAGAACCCTATATAGCCACCCAAAAAATCTCCTTGGTCTCTTGTGTGTAGGTCAAGAAAAGGAGCTTGGAGTGAAGATTCAAACATCCAGAGAAAGGTAAGCTTTCCCCAAGCATCCTTGTGTTCTTTTTAGTTTTCGGTTCCTTAGTTAGTTAGATTGTCCCATACGCACTACTCCTAAGTTTAGAAGTAGAAATTTTTTATGTTCGTTGAAGCTCCTGAATTCTTTGTTGCTCAGGACACCATCACATCTTCTAGATGACAATGCGTCGCGCTAGCATCCTAGAACTACATTGATGTCTTCTAGCCGAGAGCTCCCTCTTCTAGGACAAGAATCTTTTTTTTTTCTCTAGCAATATCTCTGATAGTTTTTCCCGAAGTGTACTCGAATCTTAGTTCTCTACTATTTTGTTAATTTGTTATTCTGAGGTGTATAAGGGCAGTTTGTTCCCTAGTGATCTCTCAAGAAAGGAGAGACCCATGTGCATTGAATCCCTCTTATATCATAGTTATATATATTATTTCAAAAAATGTAAGAATATAATCTATAGCAACTTGAATGTAGTTTCTAAACTACTACGTTTATTTTTTTTTTAAATCTATTTGGTGAAAATTTGAAATTTCAATGTAGTAGTACTTAAATTTCAAGGAAAAAATAAATAGGTGTTTGTCTAACCACCCTAACCACAATAAATGATAATATTTTCTTATAATGTTTTAGATATAAGTAGAGGACTCATGTCCCAATGTGATTAATATTTTTTTATAATTTTTTTCCAAGTAAATAATTAATTATGAATTTTTTATTACAACTTTTAAAAAATATAAAAAATCGTATGTCTGACCACCTTAACATGGTCAAAACTTCATCAAATTCATTTTTTTAATTTTTTAATCCTATATTATGCGAACCATAGAATGTGACTCATGTTTTAAATTCAAAAAATATGATATCGTTTGAAAGCTATAGATGTTTTTCAATTAGCCTATCAATAAGGACTTTAGTCGTAAGTAAGATAGAAAATGAATAATAATTATATATTAAATTCAAAGTAAAGCATAACTTATATGTTAGGAAATCTAGTGCATCTCAGAGAAACCTCCAAGAACAGTAGTGCCTTCGGTAACTTTAATTTCGATTAGGTTGCCTCAAAAACATGTACAACTATGTCCTAAAGCGGAAACAGACACAGTTCATTTCCCACATTGATCCTTCTAAGAGAAGCACATGTAAATTCAACAACATGCATTAACAGATTCTACTATAAGAACCATCAAACATGAAAGATGAGACAAAAACCAGAACAGATAGATTTACGTGGGGAAAATCCTTTTGAATAAAAAACCCCACACTCCAAAGATCGAGCCATTGTATTATTTAGCAACAAACAGTTACAATACAATTTAAGGCTCATAGCCTTTACAGAGATTACACCTTGTTCATTCTAGATACAACCTAGTAGCTTACTCTCCCTGAGAGATCAACCATGGCATTCATGATTAGGAGAGATTCCAGCAGCATAACTCTGCCTCTCTCTTCCTCTACTTCGGCCTCATGGCTTTGACCTTTTAGCCAGCCACTTGGTCCTTTCTCTATCGCTCCTCTTGTTTTCTCTTCAACTCTTACTGGCTCTCTCTGTCCCTTCTTTTCAGAACGTCCAATGCATACATATATGCATTTGTTCTCAACGGCCTCTGTGAATTGGTTTGCTTCCAACTGTCGGATCACAACTATCGAATCAACCAGCTCAACATCGTAGATGTTTCCACTTCCTTGCATAGAAGATAATATGTCCAAGTCACACCACGTAGGACAATCTTCAAATGGTAAAGGGTGTTCAACCTGTGTTGTCATGTCGGTGAGACACTAACTGTGTCTCCCCAATGCCAACACAGTCAACATTTGATATAGCCAAGAGTCATCCCTATCAGCAAGAGGTTACATCAAGTTTAGAGAGCTATTGCTAAGACTTTGTCATGTCGCCAAGACCTCACACTGAAAATCACAAGGTATTCTGAAGATTTCATCAGTTGGCAAGACTATCACTCTTCGCCCAGACATTACACCGAAGTCCTCAAGTCACATTGACCTCAGCATTCTTATCGGCGAGACAATCGCCATTCGATGAGACATCATACCAAAGTTCAAAGGTCATATCTATGTTAGCTTTTCCATTGGCAAGACACCCGTAGTTCGCCAAACTTCATACCAAAGTCTTCAAGTCATGTTGACATGAGTATTCCATTCGATGAGACAATTGTCTTTCGCCAAGACATCACACTGAGCGCTTCATGTTATACCGAAACATCCCAGTCAACAAGACTTATCGCTTTCACCAGGAGGTTACACCGAGCCCTTCAAGTCATACCAAAACATCCAACAGTCGGCAAGACTTAGGCTATTGCTGAGATGTTATACTGACATGAGGTTTCCCATCGGCAAGACAATCCCTCTTCACCAAGACATCATACCGATGCCTTTAAGTCATATCGAAAAGTCCAACCGTCGGCCAGACATTCCTCATTCGCTCAAACTTCATACCGAAGTCCTTGTGTTTCTCCAATGACTCCATTCGCTAGGAGTCTCACCGAAAACACCCAATCACATGTGGCTTTGTCGGCTAGACATACCGTTGTCGCCAAGAGGTCATAGTGAACCCCTTTCATTACCCCAATGACTCCATCTGTCTGTCGGTGAGACATCTTCCTATCACCAAGACTTCACGCCGAAGTCTTTGAGTTACCGCGAAGACTCCAAGTGTATCCCCATTGTCGGTGAGACATTCATTAGTCACTGAGAGTTCATATCGATAGGAGCAAGTCATGTCAATTACCACATCGGCAAGACAGACCAAAGGTCATGCCGATATTAGCAAGACTTCCTATTGTCACCGAGCCATCATCCCGACTGTCCAAGGGTACGCCGAAGGTTTCAAATTCCGATCACCAAGACATTCAGGAGGTCACAATGATAGTCAGGATCAACTAGTAGGTCGGCCAGACATCTACATATTCTCACCGAAATTGATCACAAGAGGTTTCAGCCTGTGGGATTGAGGCACACAATTCCAAAAATCTCCCACTTGACGAAGATCACACAGGAACCTCCAAAGCAACCAGAAACTAAGATCACACTAGCTCCACCAGTTTAGACCCCGCAACACTCAAGGCACCCGATTAACAAGATTCCATAGATAACAGTCCACCAGACAATCTACAACAAAGACCAGGCATCCAATTGCAACTCATTGTCCAACAAAGCAACCAAAATGCAACCGATCACAGCCTTCCAGGAAACCTCATAGACCTCAAACATGCTCTCATGCTCCATCAAGAATTTTGCTTCAACATTTAAGATGTCCACCATTCAGGAAACAATCCTTGTCATCTTCCAACATGGCACATGTGGAAGAAAGATACAAGCCAAGGTGAATAAGAACCATTCCAACAAACACAAGAAAGAGATCCCAGTGATATCACCAACAGGATACTGCTACCACTTCACTAAGCTCAAAAGCTATACAAAAGTAATATCAACTTCAAAGCTTTAAACAAAACACAATAGTGAAGTCATTCTCCAGAAACAAGACAAAAAACACCAGCTAGAACAACAATCAGAATGACTGCTTCCATCCAACTGATAAAACCATGTGACTAAAATAGCACCCATGGCTCGTGCTATACCATTCAATCTCATATACCTCAATAGGTATCAACATTAGTAAACTTATTCCAAACTAGAACCAACTCATCAACAACAAATACAAGCTCCAAGTGTCAACCAGTCGAAGACGACAAGACACATACATGAACTCCCACTTCCTCAGTAATCCAGATCTGAAAGATCAAAAGGAATCACAAGTCTACCACTAAAGGCACATAGAAATGTAACCATGTAGTACCAAGGAAGTATCCATAATGACATGCACAACCTGCAACAAACTGTTACAGGAAACATTTCTCTCACCACAAACCTTCACGGCCATAGAGAGAAACTCTGCATAGCATATTCCTATAGAACATTCTCCTACATACACTTCTAATAGCCAGCTATGTCAAGAATGATCTCCTTCTCATTCAGAAAGGAAATCAAGCTACTACATTCCCCATTTCAGGAAATCATCCCATACATCATCTCCTACCATTTCTCATAAGTAACAAGGAGATAAAACAAGTTGTACAACTTCCACTATGAATCCTCTAGAACCATTAAACAACAATTCAAGATCCATATCATGAAAGTGAACAAAAAACAAACAAAGCTGGAAAATATAATGGGCCAAATACCTCTCAGATAAACTGCCGAGTAGACCAAGAGTGAGAACGAGAATACTCCTTCAAGATATACAAGTCATCATGACTAATTCACGAGCAATCTCCTCATAGGTCTCTTATTGAACTCACATTCAACCAAGGTGTAGGCTTCTCGGACTTTCTTATTCTTCATGTATCCATGAGTGCTAGCAATTGATAATCTCATGCTAAACTTCAACTGCATTACTGCACTATCATGAAACTTATCAAGCAAATAATCAAAGCACCCAATACACAAAGAATTACCAGACCACTGCCAAAGCTCCAATCATCTGAATCAGGAACTTATCATGACACCATGATCTACATATCCCCTTAGGAGATACCATGCTTTAGTGACTTCACCATGGTCATAAGTACAATGCACAATGCTAAAACTCTAGTGCACAAGAGTATATATGACATAAAGCAAACAGACTCAAAACCAACATCACCTGTCAAGCACCACCAACACCTCAGCCAAAGACTCCAAGCATCCTCCATGAATCCAAGATGTTGCACATCTTCAAATAACATCCATGCAAATGTGAAAGAACCCTTCTACAACAACAAGATCCCAAGAAACATCTGCAACACTAAAGAAGACCATTCACCACCATGTGATGAACCCACAGTTAATACTAGAGATCCCACTGAAACGTGACACCCAAGCTCTCCAAGCATCATGACCAACTGCTTTAGGTTCCCATAACCGACCATTCAGGTACTCAAGAATATCGATCCTCTCATCTCAAAATAGTCACACCAATGCACAAGTGACCAAAGACAAGGCCAACTACCAAGTCTGCACCATCAATGAATCAACCTCATGGATACAAATAGTCCACATCCAATTTATTACACTGCAGCCAATGGGTAGCTAATCCACCAACTGCATAACTTGTAGATCATAAACATCGAACATGCAAACCCGTCATCGCATTGGAAACTGCAACACTGAGATTTCAAATAGAATAACCATGTAGACAACATGACTTAAACACCAGATCACACCAGATCTGATTTTCCAATCATGTCCACACCAAACACCATAATCAAGGAACCCCCAAGCACCACCACAAGAATACTGAGTGAAAAATCATGTACCAACACTCCCATGCAGAGAAGAAAACACACCTCCTCAAACCATGCACAAAGCATGCATGCATAACTGCAATTATCTCATCCAGCAACACCTCGAAAGCCAATGTCTAGACAATAGCTTAATAGCAACTCCACATAACCACAAGTTTTGCTTAACTATGTAAAACCTACAAAACCACAGAGGCATGCAAGTACAAAACATCCTTAAAAAAGGAAACAACAGTTCAGAAAATCCAGGCCCCTTTCAGGCCAAATCTAAACCACCAACATGTACATGCATCCGAGAAAGAGAAAGGCTATTTCAGAAGCTTGCAAATCATCTAATGATTAACTCCATAGCCTTTATGTATTCAAGGTTAACAGGAAACCATTCCTTCCAACACCAGGAAACACCACCTAGCATAAGCACTCTCTTCCATGGTTGAGAAACAACCTAGGCTTCTCCATATCATCAAGGAGCCTCTCAGCCAGACACCCAATATGAAAGCTTTACTACTACATAGCCACAGAGAAAAGAAATCCACCTCAAACACCAAAGATATACTGCTACCAACCAGGAGACACAGATCACATCAAAAAAACATGATCAACTCCCTTCTCTATCTCCACCATCCTTCAAGCTACTTGTCTCTAAATATTACAAGACTTCCTCTCACCAAAGGATCAATACATCAAACGATTCCTCCAGATTTCCTCCAGCCTAACAAGCTAAGAAATCTTCACAGAAGAAATACCTAGAACTAGCAACCAAAAGAAGGCTCTGATACCACTTGTTAGGAAATCTAGTGCATCTCAGAGAAACCTTCAAGAATAGTAGTGCCTTTGGTAACTTTAATTTTGATTAGGTTGCCTCAAAAACACGTACAACTATGTCCTAAAGCAGAAACAAACAAAGTTCATTTCCCACATGGATCCTTCTGAGAGAAGCACATGTAAATTCAAAAGCATGCATTAACAGATTCTACTATAAGAACCATCAGACATGAAAGATGAGATAGAAACCAGAACAAACAGATTTATGTGGGGAAAATCCTTTCGGATAAAAAACCCCACACTCCAAAGATCGAGCCATTTTATTATTCAGCAACAAACGGTTACAATACAATTTCAGGCTCATAGCCTTTACAGAGATTACATCTTGTTCATTCTGGATACAACTTGGTAGCTTACTCTCCTTGAGAGATCAACCATGGCATTGCTAATCAAGAGAGATTCCAGCAACATAACTTTTCCTCTCTCTTCCTCTGCTTCGGCCTCATGGCTTCGGCCTTTCAGCCAGCCACTCCGTCCTTTCTCTATTGCTCCTCTTGTTCTCTCTTCGGCTCTTACCGGCTCTCTCTGTCCCTTCTTTTTAGAACGTCCAATGCATACATATATGCATTCGTTCTCAATGGCCTCTGTGAATCAATTTGCTTCCAACTGTCGGATCACAACTATCGAATCAACCAGCTCAGCATCGTAGATGTTTCCACTTCCTTGCATAGAAGATAATACGTCCAGGTCACACCACGTAGGACAATCTTCAAATGGTCAAGGGCGTTCAACCTATGTTGTCATGTCGATGAGACACTAACCGTGTCTCCTCGATGCCAACATAGCTAGCATTCAATATCGCCAAGAGTCATCCCTATCAACAAGAGCTTACATTGAGTTCAAAGAGCTATCACTAAGACTTCGTCATGTCGCCAAGACCTCACACCGAAAATCACAAGGTATTTCAAAGAGTTCATCAGTCGGCAAGACTATCGCTCTTCGCCTAGACATTACACCAAAGTCTTCAAGTCACATCGACCTCAGCATTCTCATAAGTGAGACAATTGCCATTCAATGAGACATCATACTGAAGTTCAAAGGTCATATCGATGTTAGCTTTTCCATCGGCAAGACACCCACAGTTTGCCAAGACTTCATACCAAAGTCTTCAAGTCATGCCAACATGAGTATTCCATTCGGTGAGACAATCGTCTTTCGCCAAGACATCACACTGAGCGCTTCATGTTATACCGAAACATCCCAGTCGGCAAGACTTATCGCTTTTGCTAGGAGGTTACACCGAGCCCTTCAAGTCATACTGAAACATCCAACAGTCGGTAAGACTTAGGCTATCGCTAAGATGTTATACCGACATTAGGTTTCCCATCGGCCAGACAATCCCTCTTCGCCAAGACATCATACCGATGCCTTCAAGTCATATCGAAAAGTCCAACCGTTAGCCAGACATTCCTCATTCGCTCAGACTTCATACCAAAGTCCTTGTGTTTCTCCGATGACTCCATTTGCTAGGAGTCTCACCGAAAACACCAGATCACATGTGGCTTTGTCAGCCAGACATACCACTATCACCAAGAGGTCATAGCGAACCCCTTTCATTACCCCGATGACTCCATCTGTCTATCGGCGAGACATCTTCCTGTCGCCAAGACTTCACGTCAAATTCTTTGAGTTACCGCGAAGACTCCAAGTGTATCCCCGCTGTCAGCGAGACATTCATTAGTCGTTAAGAGTTCATACCAATAGGAGCAAGTCATGTTGATTACCACATCGGCAAGATAGACCAAAGGTCACACCGATATTGGCAAGACTTCCTATTGTCACCTAGACATCATCTCGACTATTCAAGGGTACACCGAAGGTTTCAGATGTTGATCACCAAGACATTCAGTAGGTCACAGCGATAGTCAGGATCAACTAGTAGGTCGGCCAGACATCTCCATAGTCTCACCGAAATTGCTCACAAGAGGTTTCAGCCTGTGGGATTGAGGCACACAATTTCAACATGATATTGGTGGAAATCTAAGAATATCCTTTAAAAACCCTTTTCCTTTCATCAATTTTGGGTAAAAAAAAAGTCATCAGCCGCATACCCATCATATCGCCACTTTTTGGCCCATCATGATCCTGCACATACCCTAAGGGGTCATTTAAACATAAGAAAGGGTTTAATTAGTGATGAAAAGTCTAGAAAAGAATGAGAGTTTGTTACAACTCTTTACAAATGTGGACACTGATTTTGGGTGTCCAAGGGTTCTCTTGCTCTTCTAGGGTTTTTCACCTAAAAGGAGAGAAATGGACCCAAAATGCTAATGTCTACATTTAAGATTAATGTAAAATCGATGGAATATGCCTAGATGACATGTCTAAATGCACTAAACTGATAAAAGATGTGATTTATTGATGCAAAACTATTGAAATGTAGGATGTTTGAAAACACATTATGATATGCAAACATGTGACAAATGACCTAGAAATGTAAACAAAACTAAATAGGAGGTTGTGAAATAGAATGTGTGCACCAAGAGGTTGAAAAAGGATGGCATGAAGATCTAGAATCTTGACAAAACTATTACAGAAATTGACTAGGACACTTGTGCCAATCTGGGCGACTTAGTCCTAGATATGGAAAAACTAGCTTGGAGCCCATTTCAGCCAAATGGGTATCCAAATCTACAAAATACTCCAAAAAATAGGTTTAGTGGGACTAAGTCGCCACTATTAGTGACTTAGTCCACTTCTGAATTTCTAAAAATTCAAAAGTTGAAATGGAAGCCCTTAGTCTACACTTCAGTTCCTAATAGGTGTCTACTTCTAAAACTTTGATTTTCGGACCTAAAAGTGACTTTTTGTTGATATTTTTACTTGGTAAACAAGATGTCTTCAACAAGTCTCCAATCTAATCTTCAATGATCTTCAATCCCTCAAAGTGTCTAAATTTGCAAACACACAATGAAAGAGAAAGAAATGGTGAATGTTAGGGCATGGGGGTTTGCCTTGGTTAAACCCCTTTTTAGGTAATTAAACCAAAATGAAGAAATAATGTAATTAAGCATGAAACAAAGGAGTTAGATACTTTCCATGATGTTTGATCTTGAATTTCTACAGCAAAAGGTGAAGAATTTTCACTTGGATGTCTGAAAAAGCTTTCTTGATGACCTAGAATGCCAAAATCCTAACTTGCTCGACTTGAGAACATGATAAATGATGAATGAATGATGATGAGTTAAGATTATTATGAATTAGGGTTTAGAGACGTGTATTCATAGGCAATCCACCTTATTTTTCCATTAATTGGATCCATAAGGCCGACATAAAAGAAAAATAAACTTAAATTCCAAAATTTCCCGCTCAAACCTTGAAAATAGGCCAAATTGGACTAAGTCATCATGTTGGGCGACCTCGTCCCACCTGGCAGGGACTCATTCGCCCAGATGGGTGACTTAGTCCCAGAGGGGCCCTTTTGATAGCTGGAATGTTAGGGAATGATAAATTTTAGTTCTTATGTTGATTTCATCAGGTATTTGATCAAATTATGCCTTGGGATGCACAATATAGGGTAATAGGGGCCTATTAATGATGATGTAAAGGTCAATTAGGGCTTGGGACACAAAATTCAATGTTAAAGTGTGATTAAATACACTTTACAACATTAAAATGACGTCCATTTAGCCTAGAAAGGCACAACATCCAATGTGAATGTGTAAGACACATTACAACACTAGATTAAGATTAGGTTTAAGTTACAAGCTTTCTAGATTGATGTGAGAATTCCATTAAATGCATTTTATATCATTGAATTAGGGAAAGATAGGTCCATTAAGTCTAGAGAGGCGTGAAAGTCTTTTACAACACTTTACAACACCCTCACAAGACATTGTTAAATGCATTTTTTTCAGTGTGCAAGGGTACAAGACCTAGTGTGGATGTGAAAAAAACCTCACAAGACCAAATCAAGGCTTCATTAAGTCAAATTTGTCATCAATTATTCCCATATCAATCAAAGTATACACTTTTTGGTGACACATTAAGCCCCCACTTTAGTGAGAGGCTGAACTTGCTTCAAACTCACACTAAAGGAGACATCCAAGAAGATTCCAACCATACCAATGTAGATGGCAAAGGATGACAAAGATCAAAGGAGGTTGCTCAAACCCCCAGGATCCAAGATCCTAAGTCAAGCCAACATAAGTGCAAGAGGACATAGACAAAGTGAATGACTTGTAGTGAAACAAGATATCCGATCATGCAATGGAAAGAACTAGAGAGAAATGAAAATGAGGTGGACCAAGCTTTGACCATTTTTCCAGCTCATTGTGGATTAGATCTAGGCTTGTTTAAAAAATAAAATGCATACTCACTCTGAAGTGACAGAACTCTTGGCTGTCCACCAGGTGAGAAGTCCAAAGTATACTCACTTTGGGGCCACAAAACTTCTAGTTGTTCGCGAGGTGAGAAATCCACACGGTGGCTATGGGGAAAAGTCTTTCCTCAAAATGGGCTTCCCACTCAAACCATACCAAATTTATACCCCATCATAACTTTAATAAGGCACCACAAAGGAAAATGATTTTTGAGCTCTATGAAAAAAATAAAACTTTGTATGCTTGACACTCATAGACAAACAAGATGGTACCATAGGCATGCAAGCTATGCTATGCAAGGTGGCCATATGACAATTGTTGTAAATGGTAAAATAGTGCAAGGAATGTTCAAAGGTATTTTTCTTAGTTTGTGCAAGGTCTCATATTAGGGAACAATGTGCTTAATGTCTCCAAGAGAGGATGTGCCAAAGAAGTATCACGCTCTTGGAGGGCATCAAGCCCAATGACACCACTAAGAAGAAGACACATCGCAAAAAAAAAAATTACACAATGAAATGTGAGTGTCAATGTATGGCCCCACTTTAAAGCGGTTGTGAACACCAGTACTATGCGTAATTGCTTTAAAGTAGAAAAAGAAGACATGAGAGCTTACTCAGAAAGCCCTATGCCAAGTTATATGTTTCCTATAAGCTACATCATGAAAAGGGGTAGTATGTCACATGTGAGCCAACTTAAGGTATGTCTTCCACATCCCAAGCTTGCTCATATATGTTCATGAAAGGTTAATGACTAACCAAAAGAGGCAACGACAAGTGACATACAAGGACAAGGCTACCTAACCCCTTGCCCCCACTTAGTGCAGGAAAAAGGTGAGCTGAAATGATTAATGAAATATAAGCTAGAGTGAAAATCAGATCAATTAGAGGGATTAGGTTCCCCCACATGAGGAAGAATACCAAACTCCTGAAAATGTTGGATTTTATGACTCAAAGCCTTACATTAATTAGTAGAATGACCATGAATTCTATGATAGGCACAAAATGAATTGTTTTAATAGAATTTTTTTCAAGTTCGTGGAGGGAGAGTTATCAAGTGATCTTGGAGAAGTCTTGAAAAAATACCCGCTCGATCTATGGTGGAAGGTGGTCCTATGGTTTGCAACAAAGATACATCTTGCTTAGTAATAGTTTTCATACCTATGCAAGATTGTTTAGATTGTGAGATTTTGCTCTCTCCTTTATAGGAGGATGTAAAATCTAACGAATTCAATTCATTAGTGCTTTGCAAGATGAAATTGACATTAAGTGAAGAGTTCGCTATTTTTTTAATGTTTTGGAAAGGAGAACTTGCAAGACCACTAGTGTCGATCAGTTCAGGATGATTTATCATTAAAGTTGAATTAGAAGAATGTTGTGTGAGAGTGTTGATGTTGAGTGAAGGCTTGGAAATTTCAATCAAAGGACAATAGCCAAGACCATGAATTATTTCTTGTGTGTTAGGATCAATGGGGACATAGATACCTTGTTCTCTAGCACCACATCCTTACCCACTATATCCAATTTGTTTCATAAGTTCATAAACTTTTCCATAAAGCTTTTCCATTACTTTTGAATCGAGTGGTTGTTTGTTGTTATGTTCGTCAAAGGTCGTATAATTCGTTATGTTTTGGTCTAAAGTGGTTGAGATGGATGCTTTTGAAGGGTCATCCAAGTTTTGTGTTGTCATGACTTTGTCAGAGTCTTTTGTTGTAAACTTGTATTCTTCCATGAGTGTTGGTGTGAAATCTAAGGAACCCCAATCATCATCTAATAGTGTTGTGACTTGTTCAATATGTTTTGTTTTGGAATTTTTTTGCACATGTTCCACTTGTGTGGTTGGGGTTAAGGTGTTCAAGTGGTTTTCTTTGTTTTGATCAAGTTGCAAGACACTATAAGGCTCATGATTAGCGTCAATTGTGTAGACAGTGTTATTGTAAACATATTTCATTTTTTGATGAAGAGTTGAAGGCACTGCATTCATCTCATGAAGCCATCATCTTCCTAAAATAATATTATATGAAAGATTATGGGGCATGACATGGATTGGGGTGTTCAATGTGACTACTCCAACTATAATAGGTAAAGTGATCACACCGAGTGGTTTCTTTTCTTCATTTTCAAAGCCCTTAATAGATAAAGAGTCAGATTGAATTTTTGATCTATCCACACGAAGCCTATCCAAGAGGTTTACACTACACACATTAAGAGTGGAGCCATTGTTAAGAAGGGTTTGCTTTATCCCTCTCATATGGTATTGAGCTATGATCATGAAAGCATCATTTTTTTTTGCACTTCCAAAGGGGGGAGTTCACTTTGGTGGAAAACAATGTTAACATTCAATCCTTGAATTATGGTTGCTATGTCATTTGGTTGCACATTAGAAGTGATAGGAATTTTTTGTAAGGTCATTTGGAGCATAGTATGATAGGTAGGTGAATTATAAAGAAGGTCCCAAAAGGATATCTTTACGGGAGTATTTTTAAGTTGTTCAACAAGATCATACTCTTGAGGAGTTAATCAATGAGGACTAGGAAAGATTGGATTAGGAAAAGGTAATGGTGTTGGAGTGGGTTGATGTGGTCGCAGATTTCTTCTAGTGTAGTGTGTGTGAGAAACAACATCCTGTCGAGCTGGATAAAGGGTAAACTCGGGTTTAGGTGGAGGTTTATGTGACGACGGGTAAAGGATTAGTTCAAGTTGTTGCAAAGTTTGTTGTTTGTGTGAAGGTGGGTAGAGAATTAGAGGATTCTTAGGATGTCCCATGGGGTATGTATGAGGTCCATTGATCAAGGGGGATCTAATGGACACTTGTGCATTCATAACCTCAATGGTCTCAATTTGATGTATCTCTAATAAAGGGAAATCTAGAATCACCTATTTATCTGAGGAAGACACATTACTATGGTTGCCATTTGCTAGAACCATGATATTCTCCCTAGGAGAAGAGTTTTTAGGAGAACTACTAATCAAATGTTCTTGACATTCATGAATTGGTTCTTATAAAATGACTTCGTCGGATGTAGGGGAATGATCAATGGTTGAATTATTTTGCTCAATAAGGAGTTTATTAGGTGAAAGGGGACAACTAAGATTCTCATGACTCTCATTGGTTGTGTTTTCTAACATCAAAGCATCTCCATGAAAACTAGGGGAGATACTAGGAGAATAAAAAATATGATTATCATGGTCATCTACAAATTCATTCCTTTGTTCCCTAATGTCTTCCAAAATAGGAGAGGTGGGGGAAGGATCATAAAGAGGGTTATCATAGATCTTGAAATTTTTCTTATCTAACACCAACATATCCTCATCACTATCACAAGAGGAGAATATGTTAGGAGATGAACATAGATAGGTTTCAATGATCTCTTGTTGTGGTGTGTGTTTGTCATAATTACTTATCCTTATGTCCTCTTATTTAGTAATGTTTTATCTAATAGGAGAGGTAAGAGGAGATAAAAAACTTGGATTTTCAAAACTCTCATAAATTGGTTATTCTAGCACTATAACATCTTCTTCACAAGTGGGAGAGATAATAGGAGAAGAAAAAATGTGATTGTTATGATTATCCAAGGTTTCTTTCACTAGACTAGAACCTCTAGCGCATAAGGGATACTAGGAGAGGGATAGATGATGAACAAAAAGAGAGGGGAAAGGACCTCATATTCATATGCACCTAAAAAAACTCTCTTACAACATGCAATAAGCTCTAAAAATAGAACATGAAAGATGATAAATATAGATTTTTGTAATGAAAACATGATGTAATGATTATTCTACAAACTTGAAATGTAACCATTCGAAAGAAAACATGCAAAAAAGGAATGCAATTTTTCAGATTTTAAGGATGGCAATTGACGTATTATGCTATGTAACAATATGAGAATGCAAATTTGAAATTTAAATCATGCATGAAATGAGATAATTTAAGCGAGATCTAATGGAATGCATGTTACAAAAAAATTTCCAACTGATACAGATAGGTAAGGGCAGCAAATAGAAGCTTAAAAAAAGGGTTTTTAACTCTATAAAAGACTATTTCAGGGGTGAATAGGGACTAAGTCGCCCAAGGTGGCGAATTAGTCCCAGTAGGGATTTTTTTTAGAATTTCCAGATTTTTTTTATGGATTTTGATAGTCTGTGTACTGTATAATGTAGTTCTAAGATGCAAATGCAAAATTTTAGAGATTTTCAATGATTTAAGATGCCAAAAATGCAACCTAACTGCAATTTCACTAATGCAAAATTTGAAACTATAGAATGCAACTTTAACTAATGCAAAAAATGCAATGCAAGTTAATTCTAGGATGATGAAGAACTCCAAAATCATAAATGAAATTATTCAAAAGTTGAGTTCACCAAAATGTGGACACTGATTTTGGGTGTCCAAGATGCTCTTGCTCTTCTAGGGTTTTTCACCTAAAAGGAGAGAAATGGACCCAAAATGCTAATGTCTACATTCAATATTAATGTAAAATGGATGGAATATGCCTAGATGCAATGTCTAAATGCACTAAACTAAAAAAAGATATGATTTATTGATGCAAAACTATTGAAATGTAGGATATTTCAAAACACATTGTAATATGTAAATATGTGATAAATGACCTAGAAATGTAAACAAAACTGAAAAAAAGGATGTGAAACAGAATGTGTGCACCTGGAGGTTGAAAAAGGATGGCATGAAGGTCTAGAATCCTAACAAAACTATAGTAGAAATTGACTGGGACACTTGTTCCAATTTGGGCGACTTAGTCCCAGATTTGGAAAAACTAGTCTAAAGACCGTTTTGGCCAAATGGGTATCCAAATATACAAAAACCTCCAAAAAATAGGTTCAGTAGGACTAAGTTGCCACTGTTGGCAACTTAGTCCACTTATAAATTTCTAAAATTTTGAAAGTGGAAATGGAAGCCCTCGGTCTGCACTTTGGTTCCTGATAGGTGTCCGCTTCTAAAACTCTGATTTTTGAGCCTAAAAGTGACTTTTTGTTGATATTTTGACTTGATCAACAAGGAGATGTCTTCAACAAGTCTTCAACCTAATCTTCAATGATCTTCAATCCCTCAAAGTGTCTAAATCTACAAACACAATGAAAGAGAAAGAAATGGTGAATGTTAGGGCATGGGGGTTTGCCTTGGTCAAACCCATTTTTAGGTAATTAAACCAAAATGAAGAAAAAATGAAATGAAGCATGAAACAAAGGAGTTAGAGACTTTCCATGATGTTTGATCTTGAATTTTTGCATCAAAAGATGAAAAATCTGCCCTTGGATGTCTGAAAAAACTTTCTTGATGACCTAGAATTCCAAAACCCTAACTTGCTTGACTTGAGAACATGATGAATGATGAATGAATGATGATGAGTTAAGATTATTATGAATTAGTTTTTAGATTACTTGTATTTATAGGAAATCCACCTTTTTTGTCCATTATTCGGATCCCTAAGGCCGACATGAAAGAAAACTAAACTTAAATTCCAAAATTTTCCACTCAAACCTTGAAAATAGGCCAAATTGGACTAAGCCGCCATGTTGGGTGACTTAGTCCCACCTAGCAGGGACTCATTCACCCAACTTAGTCCCAGAGGGGACATTTTAACAACTGGAATGTTGGGGAATGAGGAATTTCAGTTCTTATGTTGATTTCATCGGGTATTTGATCAAATTATGCCTTGGGATGCATAATATCTAGGGTAATAGTGGCCTATTAATGATGATGTAAAGGTAAATTAGGGCTTGGGACACAAAATTCAATGTGAAAGTGTGATTAAATACACTTTGCAACATTAAAATGAGGTATATTTTTCCTAGAAAGGCACAACATCCAATGTGAATGTGTAAGACACGTTACAACACTAGATTAAGATTAGGTTTAAGTTACAAGGTTTCTAGATTGATGTGAGAATTCCATTAAATACATTTTATATCATTGAATTAGGGATAGATGGGTCCATTAAGTCTAGAGAGGTGTGAAATTCTTTTACAACACTTTACAACACCTTCACAAGACATCGTTAAATGCATTTTTTTCAGTTTGCAAGGGTCCAATACCTAGTGTGGATGTGAAAAACACCTCACAACACCAAATCAAGGCTTCATTAAGTCCAATTTGTCATCAATTATTCCCATATCAAGCAAAGTATACACTTTTTGGCAACACAACAACACTTTGAAATAAGACTTGGTAAGTGTTAAAAAGGGGTTATATATAAGTGAATTATAATAAAAGGGTCCTAGAAAAGTGTGAAAGTGGGTTATAGCACTTCACAACACTTTTACAAGACATCCTAGAATTCTTAAAGATTCACAAGAGTCCAAGACATAATGTGAATGTGTTGGCCACATTACAACATTAAATCTAGACAAAATCAAGCCAAAACCACTAGGAGGGTTACTTTTTTTGTGTCCACAGTTTGCCCCCACTTTAGTGAGAGGATGAACTTGCTTCAAACTCACACTAAAGTAGTCGAACATGCAATCAAGAGGGATCCAAATGCACTAATGCTTGGTGAGATGAGACAATAATGATCAAGAGGGATGATCAAGCCCCCAGGATCAAGATCCCATGGAAAAATAAACATAAGCACAAAGGAACACACATGAAAATGATGAAAAAGAATGAAAGAGGGAAGTCAAAAGGAAAGAAAAGTTTGATCAAGCTTCAATCATTTTTTCATCCCATTGTGGATCAGATCTAGGTTGTTTGTCCAAAAAAGGAATGTATACTCACTCTGAGGCATTGGAACTCATGGATATCCATCGGGTGAGAAGGCCTAAAAGGTGACAAACATACACTCATGGTTGGTATGCACTCACACACACGCAGGTGGCTATGGGGAAAATTCATGCCTCAAAATGGGCTTCCCGCTCAACCATACCAAAGTTATACCTCTTGATAACTTTAATTAGGCACCACAAAAGAAAATGGCATTTCGAGCTTCATGAGACAAGAACAAATTCGTATGCTTAGAAATCATGAACAAACACGATGGCGCTACAGGCATGCAAGCTATGTTATGCAAGGTGGCCATATAACAAATGAAAAATGCAACATGCAAAGAAATTTTCAAAGAAATCTTGCTTAGTTCATGCGAGGTCTTTAATTTGGGGAACATTGTGTCTAATGTCTCCAAGAGAGGACCAATCAAAGAATAGAAAATTCACAACTTAGGGGGTGCAGTGTGTCACATCAAGCCACTAAGAGGAATGTAATATGCTAAGATAGATCACTCATGAAGGACACTACACCCAATTTCATCCACAAAGCGACAAAATGCATCATATGAAGTAACAAGGTTTTACTAAGAACCAAGAAAAGGAAAATGCAGAATGATAATGCCAATGCATGCCCCCACTTTAAAGGAATTGCTACACACCGTACTATGAGAAATTACTTTAAAGTAGCAAATGAAAAATTCAAAAAAAGAAACAAGACATGAGAGCGAACTTGGAAAGCCCCTATGCCAAGTCTTGCATTCCAAAGTAAGGTTGCATCATGTGAGAGAAAAAGGAAAAAGAAAAGAAAGGGGTTGCCCCCAAAATGAAAACACCAAAAACATAAGGGATCTATGGATTTGGGGTCAGTATGTTCTTTGCTACAATATTTTGTAAAGAGCTCAGAACTAACATCATTACCCAAATACATAGAACTAGAAGAATGACATAGAGAGCGAAAACAAAGAAAAAGAAAGATCCATTTGGGTCAACATGGAAGAGACATAGGATTTCTCAACGCTTTACATTGTCCCCAAAATGGAAATACAAGCAAATGAAAACAAAAATGTTGGAATTGTGTGCCTTAATCTCACAGACTGAAACCTTTGAGTAAGCATGGTCACTGTGACTATTGAGATGTCTGGCCGATCTGCTAGTTGATCCTGAACTATCGCTGTGACCTCTGGAATGTCTTGGTGATTGGTATAACCTGAATCTTTGGCATAACCTTGGACAGTCAGAATGATGTTTCAGCGATGGTAGAAATTCTAGCCGATATCGGCATGACCTTTGGTTTATCTAGCCAATGTAGTAATCGATATGACTTGCTCCTATTAGAATGTGTCCTAGCAATGGGAGTTGTCTTGCCGACGGGTTGGTGTCTAATGGTTGTCGGGGAGACTCATGGCAACTGGAGTTATCAGGGAGAGACTTGAATGTTCAGTATAACTCATCCCAACAAGAGATGTCTCACCAAATGGTTATACACTTGGAGTCATCGGAGTAACATGAAGACTCGGTAAGAACTCTTGGCAACAAATGATTGTCTTGCTGATCGTATGGTTGTTGTCGGTATGACTCCTGGCGAAGGATGCTCTCAGAGTGACTTGAAACCTATGGGGTGACTCTTAGCGACAACCTAAGTCTTGCTGATGGATGTTCATATCGGTATGACTCGAGGGCTTGTTATGACTCATAGTGACTAGCGATTGTCTAGACGATGGGTCTGCTAAGGATATTAGTGAAAGGTTTTTCCAATCTTGCCGATAGAGTAATTCTCACCGATGGGAGTGTTCACATCGATATGACTTGTGAACTCGTTATGATCTCTTTCCAATAGCCATGACTCTTGTCGATAGCGATGGATGTATAATCGGTCTTGTGGCATCGGGGAGACATGGTTAGTGTCTCACCAACATGCAAATACATTTTGAACACTTTTGACCGATTGGAAGATTGTCCTACATGGTGTGACTTGGACCTATCAGAGAGGGCAGAATGTGAACCATTTGTTGCGACCATTTCTACGTGGAAGATGAACTTTTTGTGAGGAAACGAAAACAATTATGTTCTAGTGAATGTGGTGTTTGATATAGATGTAGAGAGCAAAGAGAGAGGGTCGAGAGGCTGGCTGAAAGGCCAAGGACATGAGGTCAAAACAAAGAAAACAAGAGGCAGGGTTATGCTGCTGAAATCTCTCCTAATCAAGAATTGAATGCCATGGTCAATCTCTCGTGTTGATCTGTATTGTATGTTCTTTAAGGGTATTGCAGCAGTGCGAAGATTGTTTGGTTTGAGAGATTGATCAAGAAATGTACAGAGGGAGAGTTTGCTACTAGGTTGAATCCAGAATGAACAAGATGTAATCTCTGAAAAGGCTATGAGCCTAAATTGTATTGTAACCTTTTGTTGCTGAATAATACAATGGCTTGAACTTTGGAGAGTGGGGTTTTTTACCCGAAAGGGTTTTCCCCATGTAAATCTTTGTGTTCTGATTTTTCTCCTATCTTTCATCTATGTTGGTTTTGTTTCTAAGAATCTATTATTGCTTGCTATTGAATTTACATGTGCTTCTCTTAGAAGGATTAATGTGGGAAATGAACTGTGTCTGTTTTCGCTTTAGGACATAGTTGTACATTTCTTTGAGGCAATCTAATTGGAATTAAACTTACCAAAGGCACTACTATTCTTGGAGGTTTCTCTGAGATGCCCTATATTTCTCTTACAAGTGGTATTAGAGCCTTTTTTGGTTGCTGGTTTTGGGTATTTCTCCTATGAAGATTTCTTAGTTTGTTAGGCTGGACGAAATCTGGAGGAATCGTCGAATTTATTGATCCTTTGGTTAGTGGAATTCTTGTGATATTCAGAGACAACATGCAGCTTGAAGGATGGTGAAGACGGAGAAAAGGGAGTTGATCATGTTGGTTTGTTATGATTTGTGTCTCCTGGTTCGTAGCAGTATAACCTTGGTGTATAAGGTGGATTTTCTTGCTCCGTGGCTGTGTAGTAGTAAATATTTTATATTGGGTGTCTATGTGAGAGGCTCCTTGATGATATGGAGAAGCCTAGTTTGTTTCTCAGCCATGGAAGAGTGTGCTTATGCTAGGTGGTGTTTCCTGGTGTTGGAAGGTACTATTTCCTGTTAACCTCGAATACATAAAGGCTATGGAGTTAATCATTAGTTTATTTTCAAGCTTTTGAAATAGCCTATCTCTTTCTTGGATGCATGCACATGTTTTACATGGTTAAAAAAAACTTGTGGTTAGGTGGAGTTGTTGTTAAGCTATTTTCTAGACCCCAGCTTTTGGGGTGTTGCTGGATGAGATAGTTACAGTTCTGCATGCATACTTTGAGGAGATGTGATTTCTTCTATGCATGGGAGTGTTGGTACGTGATTTGTCACTCAACATTCTTGTGGTGGTGCTTGTGGGTTCCTTGATTATGGTGCTCGTTGTGGACATGTTTGGAAAATCAAGTTTGGTGTGATCTGGTGTTTGAGTCATGTTGTCTACATGGTTATTCTCTTTGAAATATCAGTGTTGTAGTTTCCAATGTGATGATGGTTTTGCATGTTCGATGTTTGTGATCTATGAGTTATGTGGTTGGTGGATTAGCTATCCATTGGCTGCAGTGAGATAACTTGGATGTGGACTATCTTTATCCACGAGGTTGATTCATTGTTGGTGCAGACTTGTTAGATGGCCTTGTCTGTGGTCACTTATGCATTGGTGTGATTGCTTTGAGATGAGAGGATGGATATTGTTGAGTACCTGAATAGTCGGTTATGGGAACCTGAAGCAGGTGGTCATGATGCTTGGAGAGCTCGGATGTCACGTTTCAGTGGGAGCTTTAGTAGTAACTGTGGGTTCATCACATGGTGGTGAATGGTCTTCTTTAGTGTTGCAGATGTTTCAAGGGGGAGCTTTTAGATCATGTTTCTACAGAAGGGTTCTTTTGCATTTTCATGGACATTATTTGAAGATGTGCAACATCTTGGATCCATGGAGGACACTTGGAGTCTTTGGCTGAGGTGTTGGTGGTGCTTGACAGGTGATGTTGGTTTTGAGTCTATTTGCTCTATGTCATGGTATACTCTTGTTTGTGCACTGGAGTTTTGGCATTGTGCATTATACTTGAGACCATGGTGAAGTCACTTGAAGCATGGTATCTCCTAAGGGGATATGTAGATCATGGTGTCATGATAAGTTCCTGAATCAGATAATTGGAGCTTTGGCAGTGGTCTCGTAATTCTTTGTGTATTGGGTGCTTTGATTATTTGCTTGATACTTCGTGATAGTGGAGTAATGCAGTTGAAATTTAGCATGAGATGATCAGTTGCTAGTACTCATGGATACATGAAGAATAAGGTGAGGTTGTTTTTATCTTATGAGAGAAGTGTTTTTGATTGGTATTCTTGATGAAGTTTTTTAGCAGAAATTTCGAGAAGCCTACACCTTGGTTGAATGTAAGTTCAATAGAAACCTATGAGGAGATTGCTCTTGATTAGTCTTGATAAATTGTATATCTTGAAGGAGTATTCTCGTTCCCACTCTTGGTCTACTTGGCAGTTTATCTGAGAGGTATTTGGCCCATTATATTTTTCAGATGTGTTTTATGTTCACTTTCATGATATGGATCTTGAATTGTTGTTTAATGGTTCTGGAGGATTCATGGTGGAAGATGTACAGCTTGTTTTATCTCCTAAGCTTTTGTGTTATATTATTTACTGATGAGAATTGGTAGGAGATGATGTATGGGCTGATTTCCTGAAATGGGGAATGAAGTAGCTTGATTTTCTTTGACAGGCTTACATCCATGTTGATTACATGATTTTAAAGTTGGTTTGATCTTGGTGATTGAATGGTTGGATGTTGTTAAGGCTTTTCTTTTGGGATGAGAAGGAGATCATTCTTGGCACAGCTGGCAGTTAGAAGTGTTTGTAGGAGGATGTTCTACAGGAATATGATGTGCAGAGTTTCTCTCTTTGGTCTTGGTTTACTTCCTGGATGTTTGGTTTCACATTACATTGGTTTAAGGTTTGGTTGGAGCTATAGTGATCACTTGCTTGTGGTCATGTGTTTTTCACTCAAGTTCATGGGTGATGACATGGAGGTTCTTAATCCTTTTTTCCTTGATTGCGTGTGGAGAACTTGGGAGAATTGTGATGACTTGTGGTGAGAGAAATGTTTCTTGTAACAATTTGTTGCAGGTTGTGTGTATCATTGTGGATATTTTTGGTACTACATGGTTACACTTTCTCTGTGCTGTTATTGGTAGACTTGGTATGTCTTTGATCTTTAAAATTTGGAATTACTCGGGCAGTGGGAGTTCATGTTGTTTTTTGTCTTCTTCAACTGGTTGGCACTTGGAACTTGTAGTTGTTGTTATTGAGTTGGTTATAGTTTGGCATGAGTTTACTAATGTTGATACCTTTTAGGTATGTGGGATTGGATGGAATAGCACGAGCTGTGGGTGTTATTTTAAGTCGCGTGGGTTCATCAGTTGGATGGAAGCAGTCAGTTTGATTTTTGTTCTAGCTGGTGTCTTCTATCTTGTTTTTGGAGAATGACTTCACTGTTTTTTTATGTTTGAGGCTTTGAATTTGATATTACTTATGTATAGCGTTTGAGCACAGTGAAGTGGTAGCAATATCCTGTTGATGATATCACTGGGATATTTTGCTTGTGTTCGTTGGACTGGTGCTTATTCACCTTGGCGTGTTCTTTCTTCCATAGGTGGCATATTCGAAGATGATAGGGATTTTTGTCTGAATGGTGGACATCTTGGATGTTGGTGCAGAAGTCTTGATGGAGCATGAGAGCATGTTTTTAGATCTATGTGGTTTCCTGGAAGGCTGTGATCGGTTGCATTTTAGTTGCTTTGTTAGATAGTGAGTTGCAGTTGGATGCCTAGTATTTGTTGCAGATTGTTCGGTGGATTATTATCTATGGAATCTTATTGATTGGGTGTCTTGAGTATTGCGGGATTTGAACTGGTGGAGCTAGTGTGATCTTAGTTTTTGGTTGCTTTGGAGGTGCCTATGTGATCTTCGTCAAGTGGGAGATTGTTGGAATTGTGTGCCTCAATCTCACAGGCTGAAACCTCTGAGTAAGCATGGTCACTGTGACTATTGAGATGTCTGGACGATCTGCTAGTTGATCTTGAACTATCGTTGTGACCTCTAGAATGTCTTGGCGATCGGTATAACCTAAATCTTCGGTGTAACCTTGGATAGTCAGAATTTTTTTTCGGCGATGGTAGAAAGTTTGGCCGATATCGGCATGACCTTTGGTCTATCTAGCCAATGCAGTAATCGATATGACTTGCTCCTATCGGAATGTGTCCTGGCGATGGGAGTTGTCTTGCCGACGGGTTGGTGTCTAATGGTTGTCGGGGAGACTCATGGCGACTGGAGTTATTGGGGAGAGACTTAAATGTTCGGTATAACTCATCCTGACAAGAGATGTCTCACCGAATGGTTATACACTTGGAGTCATCGGAGTAACATGAAGACTCGGTAAGAACTCTTGGCGACAGATGATTGTCTCGCCGATGGTATGGTTGTTGTCGGTATGACTCCTGGCGAAGGATGGTCTCAGAGTGACTTGAAACCTACAGGGTGACTCTTAGAGACAGCCTAAGTCTTGCCGACGAATGTCCATATCGGTATGACTTGAGGGCTAGTTATGACTCATAGCGACTAGCGATTGTCTAGGCGATGGATCTGCTAAGGATATCAGTGAAAGGTCTTTCTGATCTTGCCGATAGAGTAAGTCTCACTGATGGGAGTGTTCACATCGATATGACTTGTGAACTTGTTATGATCTCTTTCCGATAGCCGTGACTCTTGTCGATAGCGATGGATGTATAATTGGTCTTGTGGCATCAGGGAGACACGGTTAGTGTCTCACCAACATGCGAATACATTTTGAATGCTTTTGACTGATTGGAAGACTGTCCTACATGGTGTGACTTGGACCTATTAGAGAGGGAAGAATGTGAGCCGTTTGTTGCGACCGTTTCTGCATTGAAGATGAACTGTTTGTGAGGAAACAAAAACAACTATGTTCTAGTGAACTGTGGTGTTTGATATAGATGTAGAGAGCGAAGAGAGAGGGCCAAGAGGCTGGCTGAAAGGTCGAGGCCATGAGGCTAAAATAGAGAAAATGAGAGGTAGGTTTATGCTGTCGAAATCTCTCCTGATCAAGAATCAAATGCCATGGTCGATCTCTTGTGTCGATCTGTATTGTATGCTGTTTGAGGGTATTGTAGTAGTGCAAAGATTGTTTGGTTTGAGAGATTGATCAAGAAATGTACAGAGGGAGAGTTTGCTACTAGGTTGTATCTAGAATGAACAAGATGTATTCTCTGAAAAGGCTATGAGCCTGAATTGTATTGTAACCTTTTGTTGTTGAATAATACAATGGATTAAACTTTGGAGAGTGGGGTTTTTTACCCGAAAGGGTTTTCCCCACGTAAATCTTTTTGTTCTGATTTATATCCTATCTTTCATCTATGTTGGTTTTGTTTCTAGAATTTGTTATTGCTTGCTGTTGAATTTACATGTGCTTCTCTCAAAAGGATTAATGTGGGAAATGAACTGTGTTTCTTTCCACTTTAGGACATAGTTGTACATGTCTTTGAGGAAATCTAATCGGAATTAAAGTTACCAAAGGTACTACTGTTCTTGGAGGTTTCTCTGAGATGCCCTATATTTCTCTTATAGAAAATGTGAAAGAAAAATGAGAAAGCTTTTGGGTCAACATGACATTGTGGTCTCAATACCTTGTGTCATCCCCAAAAGGAAAACACAAGAAAAGTCAAAAGAAAAGGAAAAGAAAAAGAAAAAGGGGCCTTTTGGATCAACATGAAAGAGACATTGCAGTCCCAATGCCTTGCATAATCCCCAAAAGGAAAACACAAGAAAAAGATAAAAGAAAAAGGAGAAAGTGATTTACAACATATAGAAGAATGAAGGTACATATAGAAGAATGTCACAAAGAGAGGAGAACATCAAACATCACATCACAGGGGAACAAAAATTACACACATGCTTGCACACAAAAGAAAAAGAAAAAGAAAATGCAAAAGACTAGTAAGGCAGATGCAAGTCAATCGTCAAGCAATTCATCTACCTCCCAGTCTTAATTGGTATAAGTGGAAGGTGAATAACGCAACTAGGGGACAATGACAAATGCATTACTAGGACAAGGCTAGCAACTTCTTGCCCCCACTGAGTGCAAGGCAAGAATGAGTCGGGATAGGTGATGGGAAAGGTCATGCAATAGTGAGAATGAAGATTCTACAACTATTACATGATGAGGTGTTTAATGGTGGTTTATGGATGTATTGGATAGCAATTATCACCATCAAAATGATACTTGCTTAGTATTTCTTTCAATTGGAAACACTCATCACTTCTATTTCCAAGAACACGATGGTATGCACAATGTGGAACATTAGCATCTTTAGGATAGATCACCAACCTATTCATAGGTGGTAATAATATGAGTCCTTTGTTTAAAAGGATTTGCAATTTCCTTTCACATTCAGGTGGTGGACAGAGAGGAAACTTGAGTTTTTGTAACTTGTAAGGTCTCTTGTGTTTGCTAGATTCACCCTTTTCTCGAATAGAAGGAGGATGAGGAGCACCCAAAGTGATCCTATCATCCTTTTCATTGTTAGCATGTAAGGGTTGTTCATGTGGAAGGAGGAAATTCAGATCGGGAGGGGAATCAAAGATCATTGTGCCATCATCATGACATCTCCAATATTCTAAAGGAGGCTTGTTGTCATGAGGAGGATCTTGATATCCTAACCCAGTTGTGTTTTCATCTTTTGGACTTTGTTCTAAAATTTGATTAATGTTATGTTCAGTTGTTGTGCCACATCCTTGTTTGCTTAAGATGGTAAAACCTTTGCCATAAGTTTCTTCAAGGTTGATGGGTGTGTTTGTAACTTTGTTATCATAGAATGGTTGAGGGGTTGCTTGTTTAAAAGAACTAGGTCCACTTGATGGAGGTAACTTAGGTCCTTCATTTATTTCAGGATGTAAGTAACCAAACATATCAAGAGGTGAGACTGTAGGAAGGTCTTGTTGTTTCATGGATGGATAAAAGGATGCATTAGCTTCAAGGTTGTCAAAAAATTCATTTAAGAACTTATTCATGCTATCATAATCTTCTCCAATGATGTCAATAGAACAAGGAGGACATTCATGAGGAGTTGAAGGAGCATGAGGAAGCTCAAGGTCATTAGGATCAGTTCCAAAGGCACAATTTGGCATGTCCACTAAAGATTTTAATGACATCCAAAACTTATTAAAGCAAAAATCCATGATGAAAATGAATGAAAGTAAACCAAATGAAATAAAACAACAAATATAGAAACTATGACAATGCAATAACAAAAAATTAAAATGCATAAAATGCCTAGAAAATGCCAGAAATTACAATGCAAAATGTGCAGAAGGACTAAGTCGCCTAGTGTGACGAATTAGTCTCAGTGGTAATTTTTTTTAGTCTTTTTAGAAATTTTAAATACAATTTGATGTTTTTCAAATGTTTAGATGCAACTACAGTATGAGAATGCAAATTTTTTTTGTTTTCTAATGAAATATAATGCAAAAATGCAAGCTATAGGAGCTTTTTCACTAATGTAAATTGTAAAACCCTAGGATGCAAATTAAACAATGAAAATTCTAATGCAATGTTGATGCAAGTGAAACCTAGGATGAACTTGAAATTAGAAGAAAAAATGTTTTAAATTCGGGTTCACCAAAATGTAAACAAAGATTTTGGCTCCCAACGGACTTTCTTGCACTTCTAGGGTTTTTCACCTAAAAGGAGAAAGATGGGCCAAAATGCAATATAAACACTCAAAATCAATGCAAGGATGGATGAAGTATACCTAAATGTATGTACAAATGCAATGAACTAATAAAATGAATGGCTTATTAATGTAAAATCTAAGAAATGCAGGATGTTGGAAAACACAGTGATGTATGCAAAAACACCTAAGAATGCAAGTAAACAATAACATAATTAAACAAGTCTGGAGAGGTGCACCTAGAATCTAAATTCTGATGTAGAGAGGCTCTGGAATCCTATAGATTTGACTGGAAAAGCTGATTGGGACACTTGTGCCAAGCTAGGTGACTTAGTCCAGTTTCGGGGAAATTTTGCTAGAACATGAATCTACCAAATGGGTATCTAGAAATGCAAAAACAACTTTTCAGGCCTAGCAATGGGACTAATTCGCCATAGATGGTGACTTAGTCCACCTAGGAATCTCGAGAAATTCAGGACAGGAATCTGTAGCTTTCGGCCTGCACTTCCCTTCCTGACAGGTGTCTGGTTCAAAAACTGCAAAAAATGGGCTGAAAGAGGTCTCCAAGATTCAATTAGGGCTTTGTTGAATTTGATGACTTTGATGGATTTTCGACCACTTTTTAACACCAAACTCTTTTACAAATCTGCATACAAGACCTGCAAAACACACATGCAAAGAGGGGGAAAAGGGTTAAGGGTTAGAGTATAGGGATTTTCCTTGGTCAAACCTTGATTTGGTAATCAAACCCTAGATAATGAAATGAAATAAGAAGAGAATGATGAATAAACAACATGCAATGTCACAAACTCACCAAACCCTTGATATTGAAATTTGAAGATATGCAATGAAGTGCTCCAATGGATGACTTGATGATGCTTAGAGTGCTTAGAATGCTTGAGAATGATTAAGAGATTGATTGCTTGATTGTTGGATGATAATTAGGTTTAAAATGAGAGGAAAAAGCCTTTATTTATACTTGATTTTCCAATATTTCCTAAAAATAACACATCACAGGCCAACCTCAAGGTTAACAGAATAAAATCCCGCTAGAAAATTAAAATTATTTTGATTTTTGTGCCCAGTGGGACTAAGTCGCCCCAAGTGGCGACTTAGTCCCACCACAGAAATTTTACTAGGTTTCGAGAATTAAAGTGAATTTCATAAGGTTTAACGGGAATGTTCTAAAAAATACACTTAAGTAAGGCCGAAAAGTGCATTAAGGGGTCATTTAGACATAAGAAAGGGTTGAATTAGTGATGACAATTCTAGAAAAGCATGAGAGTTTGTTACAACTCTTTACAACACTTTGAAATAAGACTTGGTAAGTGATAAAAGGGGGTTATTTAAGTGAATTATAATATATGGGTCCTAGAAAAGTATGAAAGTGGGTTACAACACTTCACAACACTTTTACAAGACATCCTAGAATTCTTAATGATTCACAAGAGTCCAAAACTTAATGTGAATGTGTTAGCCACATTACAACATTAAATTTATGAAAAATCAAGCCAAAACCAGTAGGAGCACCTAAACATGAGAAAAAGTAGAAGGGTTACTTTTTCCGTGTCCAAACAACATAATATCGCATAACACAAGATATACATGAAAAACTCAAGATGGGAAAAACCATGGTGAGAAATGCTAATAGGATCTACTATCCTAATCCAACCTCACAATCAAACGTTCAGATTACAATGTTTAAGGGCACCAACCCTAAGGAGACACCAATCCCCTGGTTTTAGGAGCACCCACTCTAAGGAAGCACCAACTCCCTACTTTGAGCACCTACCCAAATATCTAATAGCACCAACCAATCAAATTTACAATGCAATGTATTACAATTTGTACTTTTGAACACAATTCAATGTTGCAACTTAATTTACAACTGCACAATTCTCTACAACTCAACACAACTCTCTTTGTTCTACACCTTCCTTATATTCTTCACCTTGAATGTTAACCCTAATAGAAATCTCTAATTTTTTTTTGGGTTCTACTCATTCAAAATTAGTGCATTCTTTGTCTACTTCACAACACTACATCACACACTCTACTTCATGCACTATTAGCTACATCAGAAACATAGCCATATTTTGATTTTTCCTTTTGTATACCTTCACTAACCTATAATGATTGCCTCAAGATTCACACACACAGTTCAGATCCTCTGCTAGGTTTTACTCATTATCTTCTTCAACAAGTCACCTCATCATCAAGCCACACATATCCATCATAATGTTCTAGTTCATTGAATTTGCTAAGTATGGCAATCAATAAAACCCTAAACCCTGATATGTATTTAATGCATTCCACAGTTCTCTCAATCTGATTCTAATCTCGATCAACTTTGCAATCTGTGTCGCCGCTCTACAAATCAAATCTCCAATTATACTGGTTGTTGGAGTAGGTAGACCAATTAATTCCATTCTTTGTGTCAGCTGCTAGACCTAACCCGCTTTCATATAGTTAACATAGCCATTTGTAATCTTCAACTTTGAACTTGGGCCATTGATCAAACTCTTTGCACCATCCATCTGAAGGATCTCTATTAGCATCACCATATTTAAATCACCACCATCAGATTGATCTCCTTTTAACAATTTTCATCGATTTCAATCCCTTTGTAACCACAACCAAAGCATCCACTTAGCATATCGTGACTTTGCTTAGGAAATTGATCTTAAATCCATGATGTGAAGCGATGTGGCAATGTGCGTTTGATCACCATTTCACAATCTCTACCATCAAATACCTATCATAAATTCATTTACACGCAAAGAGAGTTGAACATGATGCAAAGGATCCTTCTGATGCAATTGCATTCTGCCATCTGTTATGTTGGGCACAAGTCCTCCTTATCTCTTCATCGCTCTTTTGAAGATTGAACCCACTTATGACACCATAGAAACCCTCTAGTGTATCGTGGAATGTATCAAGTCTTGAAGAAGTATAAACGTGATGTAAACAATCCTCGCGATGCAATCTTTTCTTGTCATCTATTCATTCTCTCATCATACTCCACTAACACTTTATCTGTCATGTATTGTGCATAGCGCATAGCTTTTCTTCTAATTGTTTCACAACAATGATGTGAAGCAATGAAGGAATGATCACTACATTTTCTTTGCTTCATCTCAAGATTTGTCAATTAGTCTTCATCGCACATCACACAAACCACATGCTGAGGTAAAATTCAAGACACGATGCAAGGAACCCACATGATAGTAGTTGGATCTCACATGCTTTGATCTTCACTGTTGGTTATCTCCATCGCATTTTTTGTAAACACAAGGATGCAGAAGACGTCAAAATGCGATGCAAAGGATGGTCGTGATGCACACTAACTCCATCAACCGGTAGCATAAGGAAAAGGGGTCGGTCATCTCGACAACACCAATGGCTCAGGTTATTACTTAAGTGACCTACTACTGTCCATCTCCAATCAACATCAAATCATAAACTCGTATCATTCGCCATGACTGTAACACTATAGGGTTTAATTGTAAAGCCCTAGTTTGACCAGAGAACACAAATAAATCATTTATGTACTTGTCAAATATCATTTGATCATGTGGACCATTCCAATCGACACCTTTTGAAAAACTGAGATCAAATCTACTATCAATTCCTCCGTAGACCTCCGGAAGAGACCTCTGTGCAACATGTCAATATTGCATGACAACTTTGCAATATTCTGAGCAACTTTTCAACATTATAGAAACATGCTCTTCTCTCCACCATACTTCATCAACTCTTCCAAAATTTGATCCACTACATCTCTGATCTCCCACTTGACATCAATGACACTTTTGACATCAATGACAACCAAATTTCCAACAACCATGAGTCTAAAACTATGTCTCACTGAAGTATTAGAAATGGGACACCAGGTCGTGAAGCTCATGCAAGTTTCAAAACACTAAGTGTACCCAAGATGAACACTAAAAAACCAAATAAACATAGAAATTTATGGTTAGAAACAAGAATCAGATAACAAAAACAAACAGATGATATCACAAGATAGGTCTATGCAAAAACTGGCTCAATTGATAGTAAGAGGACAAAGGTACCTAGGGGTGTTTGAGTCTTGGATAGGGTATCTAAAATTTCAAAGTTTGACTATGTAAAGCACTATTGAAGGATTCTAGATGTGGTTGCAAATAGTTTAAACAGTGATTTTTTTATAGAATTTTGCTTAATTTATGCCAATGCAAGTGTGCAATAGTATGTGAACAATAAATGAAAATTTTGAATGCAATTTTTTGATCTAAAATTCATAAATTAACTAATTTTAAGATGCCTAAATCTAAGAATGATGATTTTGATGCAGTTCTAAAAAAACTAAAAAAAAATTTCACTTTTTATCACTTTTTGAGTTAAATGAAAGATTCCTAAATGAATGCAATTAAGAATTTCAAAATAGAGTTATGCACGCACAAACAGATTGAAGATATAGAGACATAGAATTTTGAAAAAGACTGTTAATGCAAGTGTATGAGGATAGGGGGCTTAAGGGCATATGAGTCCTTGATAGGGGTTCTGAAATTTCAAAATTTGACTATTTACTAGGCTAGCTAAAAGTTCTTCTTTTGTGTGCAAACAAGTCCGCAACTAAGTAATTTTCTAAAATTTATTCAGATTAAGACAATGTGATGTAAATGCAAAAATGTTTAACAATGCAAATGTTAATTATGAATGCAACTTTCAATATAGATCTAATCTAGGTGACTGAAATGAATCCTAATGCAACCTATAATGTAAAATGATATACACATTTTGTTTTTTTATCTTTTGATGATGCAAAACAGTGAAATGCAAAAATTAGATCTATGATGCAATTTTTAGAAGGTATATAATTTTAATAGGTTAGATTCACCAAAATGAAACAAAGAAAATGGGAAACCCTACGCCTACTATGTAAACCTAGGATTACAATGGTTTGGGGTGTTGTTAGGTGTGAATGGTATTTTCTTATGGGTATGTGCAGGATCATGATGGGCCAAAAAGTGGCAATATGATGGGTATGTGTAGGCTATGTGGCTGATGACTTTTTTTTACCCAAAATTGATGAAATGAAAAGGGTTTTTAAAGGAGATTCTCAACTTTCCACCAATATAAATTATGCTTTACTTTGAATTTAATAAATAATTATTATTAATTTTCTATTTGAATTACGACTAAAGTCCTGATTGATAGGTTGATTGAAAAACACCTATAGATTTCAAACGGTGTCATATTTTTTGAATCTAAAACATGTGTAACATTCTATGCTTTGCATAGTATAGGATTAAAAAAAAATGAATTTCATGAAGCTTTGACCAAGTTAAGGTGGTCATACATACGAGTTTTTATATTTTTTAAAAGTTGTAATAAAAAAATCATAATTAATTATCTACTTGGAAAAAAATTACAAAAAAATATGGATCACATTGGGACATGAGTCTTCTACTTATATATAAAATATTATAAAAAAATATTATCATTTTATAGTGGTTAGGGTGGTCAAACAGACACCTACTTACTTTTTCCTTAAAATTTAAGTACTATTGCATTGAAATTTCAAATTTTCACTAAATAATTTTTTTTTTAAAAAAACCTTGTAGTTTAGAAACTACATTCAATTTGCTACAAATTATATTCTTACATATTTTTTAAATAATATAGATAACTTATTCAAATTTTTACGTCAAGTTGCCTAGCTCTGATTTTTTTGAAATTTTTGCCACTTATGGGCCTATTTTTTCCATGATGATCCTACACATACCCTTATGTTTCATTAAGATGGAGATTAACAAGGTGAGCAGATTGACTTTCAACCATGAAGGTTATCCAATCATACCTGAACCTCCATCCTATTAAGGATTATGATGATTTGGAATTGATTTGTTATGATTAACCTAATTAAACTATATGACCTAATATGAAAAATGCAAGATCCCGAAAATGCATAGGCTGAAACAATAACTTGCAAGAAGATCTGGAAAATGTAGAGGATGATGAACTTGTCACCAAAAGTTGGATTTGAGTGATGTAGTAGGACTTGGTTGCCCTCGGGAAAATGGGTCTTTGTATGACACTTTTGCTCTATTTTGGGGTCCTCTAATGACATATTTGAGCTTCTAATTTTTTATTGTAGAATTTTTGGAACACTATCAGATAATTTTGTGTACAAGTTTTCATTTGTTGACAAGATGTAAGGCTTCATATGCAACAATGAAAAAAAATTCTTCAAGCTTCCCTCAATCTTCTTCAAACCTAAAATTTGCATATTCAAAGTGAGAGAGAAAATATTGGCCCATTTAGGGGCTTGCCTCAATCAAACCCTGTGTACAAGTGTTTCCACTTCCACTTGATGGCAATGCCAATGATAGAATGATAATGAATAGGAAGGAATGATGAAATCACAAAGTGTTGCAACTCACCACCCTTCAATGGCTTCCTTGAAGGACTAAAATCATACACATCACCTCAAGGTCTTGGATCTTGCTTACTTGATTTTCTTGAATGCTTTGGAGACCTACAAAAAATTTAGCCTTCATAAAATAATGATAACATGAACACACATAAACTCACATAATATTTGACATGATGTTAAGATCTTGAATTGCTGTAATAAAGCTCTGAAATGCTACTCTTGACTTTCTCTTGAATGGTCTTGACAATACTTTTTGCTAATGAATGCTTGTTCATTTCACTTAGGTTTCAAATGATGCAATAACTAGGCATTTATAGGCATTTCTCTAATTTCTCAAGAATTATTTATCCCGATAGCCAATATTTGAAATTTGAATTTTGAATTTTAAGATGACCACTCTGACATATCCAAAATTGGACCCTAATAGAATTGCGGGACCCATTCACCCTTGGGCGAATTGGTCTTGGCCCTATGCTCCAAGACATTAAACTTGTTAGGGGAAAAATATGAATTGCTTGCAATTTCTCAAAAAGTGGTACAAATGGGCCATAAAATGCATAATTTAGAAAAATGTAGTGTGAAATTGTCAAGGGTGACAATTTACGATGCTACAAGAAGTATAAAATACCATCAATAATTATGCAATTAGAATTAAAATAAAAGCCAACATTAATATAAGGCACGCATGAATGATGTCCTTACATGCAATCCCTTCACACTTTCTCTACCTCCACTATTAGAAAGCCTTGTAATATCCAAGAAATTCCACTCCATTATCATAGTTGAATGTTTCTTAAAGAACCAACCCATGTTCATAGATAAAAACTTCATATATTTTGCATAAACTATCAATATTTGAATGCAACAAAATAACCTTCCACTAGTGAAACAAAATAAGAACAATATGGTGTGTATTATATATTATGAGAGTGTGCGAATGTACAATGATAATGTTGTATATATAGGAAAGGTAGATGAGGTACAAAGGTAGGACTGAATGACTAACTACCCCTCCCAAGGTGCAACACATGTAAGCTCAAATGACAAATTTTTTAGTATGTTTCAAGTGTGCATGAACTAGGTATCTCAAAAGGTTTGTACATGTGTCTCAACCACATGAAGTGAGACAAAAAAGATCCTAAGCGGAGACTTAAGTAGTGTTAATAAGTCTCTCTTACGTGGGATAAAATCTAGCTAGATAGATAATTTCTTTATTTACACTAAAACCCCCCTTAAATGCAACTTAGAGAGTAATGTATGCAAAGATGATGAGTCCCAACTACTAGCCATGTTAGGTGCTCATGTTCAAATTTATCCTAAATGGAGTGAAGGAGAAAACCTAGTGGTAAATAAAAATGCTCTCCAAAAGAGAAATGATACAAAGTGAATGTACAGGTAAAAATATAGAATATAGGACTCATGATGACCCCCCAATAACTACTTCTAACACAATGTGCAAAAAAATATCCCCCCATAGGGGAGAAAAGGGAGAAGGTCTATGTGAATCCCCCAAAAGACATGAGAAGTAAAGTTCACTCCATGTGAATAAATTATCTCTCCCAAAAGTAAGATTAAAATAGAAACCATGTAGCCTCCCCTCAAAATGAGGCATGTCTGGTGCTAGTAGATGCTTGGCACTAGATGTTGAAGATGATCGATGATTGTTCAACAATATTTCTCACCTTGGGAAGAAAGAATGTCACAAATGTGTGCAGTTCATGTTTTACCATCCCTCATGCCTAAATAAGTTGGAAGTAAGATGAACGTCTTTGAATTTTTCACATGATTCAAAGACCTAGATGATGCCTATTAAGATTTCTTTGAATGATACTCAATGATCTCCAAGTCAATGTTGAACTATGACAAATACTGATATGATGAATCAAGTACTATAGATGTATGGTGGCAACTAGACCAATGAGAATATGATATTATTGTAGATGATGACTAAATTGGATATATCAACTCATAAATATCTACAAAATATATCGCTATAGAAGCTAATGTAGGAAAGGTGAGAAAAAGATTCAAAAATGTAGTGACAATAGTTTTGATGTGATTGTCATCAAGGAGAAGACCAATGTCCTCAATAGTGTCGTCCAAACTTGCAATGTGGGGTTCTACAAACAAGGATGATATATTTGATAGAAATGCCTCTTGATGTAGTAGATTTGGGAAAAAAATATGAAATTCTTGGTGCATAGAATTGATGAAAGCCATAGAGATAGAAACTTTGGATTTAAATGTAGTAACATGTGATGTGGGAGATGATATCTCAATGCAAGTCATGGGTATATATTGTTCATCTCCAAATGATGGTGATGTCTCAAAAGATGTCTAAATGAGACCATATGATGTTTCTACATGTGTTGGAACAAGATAATCAGGTAAGAAAATACCATGACTGAGAAAAATTTGCTTTATTTCATCATTTTTATGATGAATACAATCTTTTGTTGTATGCCTTTTCTTCCCACAATATCCACACTTGATAGTCCATTTATTAGGAGGATTATAAATAATATTTAAATTGAAGAGATTTAGTGTGAGAGACATGATCAAATGAACCAACAAAAAAATAGGAACACTAGATTATCCTCCTTGATTCAAGAAGAGATCCCCCCTTCCAAAATGATTGGTGCTAAAACATAAGCCCCCCATAAAGATGCACAAGTGAATTACAACTTGTGTCAAGATTGGATGTGAAATCAACTATTTATACTACATGGCAATTTTTACATTTTTTTGGTAAAATAGACTATCCAAATCTTATCTTTATAGTTATAGATGAATTGCTTGTGAAATTTTGATAGGAATAAAAAAAGTTTGCAAACTTTACTTTAAAGGCCAATAATAGGTAAAAAAATTGTACAATTTTCCAAAAAAGATTTCACCACTACATTCTTGAAGAAATCAACTTTTCGTCAACTATAAGAACACAAAAAATAACTTCCCATTTGCAAGATATATAAAAATTAAAAAATACCCCCTTGCAAGCACTTGTGAGAAAGTTGTTGGTTTGCTTGGCAATTTAACAAACTGTTAGCAATCAACTAAAAATATCAAGGTTACAATAAATTGTAAGATTTTATAACCATTGGAGGTAATGATGTAAGGAGAACCACCACCGCCTATGATGGAGATGGTGTTGGGGGCTACCTAGTTGGAGAAGCCGCGTGGAGGAGGACCGACCTAGTCTTTTGGGTGTTGTTGGGTGGAGTTGAAAGGGTTCCAAAGGTGAAGGGTTTTAATGGATATATGTATACTTAGATTCCAACTATTGTATATTTGGTGGCACCTCCTTAGTGAGCACACAATGCAATGCAAACCCAAATAAACAACTCTAGAATGTCCACACCCCCTTCTAGTTGTAGATCTCAACTTGTAGAAGTTGAGAGGAGTGGATGTTTCTGGTAAGAAGAGAGCATGCCCTTGAAATATAGTACACCACGGGAATACCCATAATGGGCTTAGGAGCCAGTGCAAAGGTTATTAATGTAATTTGCACAAGAGACTCCAAAAAAGTTGTAACTCAATGATGTTGGTTCATTCACGAAGTTTGTGTTTGATAATATGAATGTTGGAGAGGAAACTACAATTATCACATAAAACTAGTTGTTAATCTAGATCGTAGAAATTTTGTAGTCAAAATAAAATTTCATTAGTCTTCCTTCCCCTACGCCTCCATCTTCATTTCTCCGGCCTTGGCGAGTTGCAGCAGCCCCACAATGATCCACAGTTTTTGGATTTAATATATGTCTAGGGTGCGTTGAATGCCACATCGGAAGAGGGTTGACCATTTCTTGAGCCATCACTGTATTTGGCCTCATGTTGCCTCCCCTCACTCTTCTTTCCATTTACATTATTCAGTTGTGCAAGGAGACAATGAGAAATATCTAGAACAACTCACATCTAGGAGAAATCTGCCACCCCAAATCAGACCCTATTAGTGCCAATGGTGGTCAGTGAGCTGCTCTTGATTGCTAGTGAAACTTTTGTTGGGGGTGGCAATGAATGTGTCATTTTCTTCTACCCAGATGGCAAAAGTGTCGAGGATAATAGTCACAATTGTGCTTTATGTACCACGATAGGAAGCTTAGAGAAGCCAAGGGTATAGATGATCCTATGACCTCAGCAAAAATTCCCTTCTACACAGGAAGATCAGGCTTTGATGTCGGACTCTAAGCACTCAAAATGAGGCATAAATAGTCGTAAACATGGAAATGGCAGCGTGAGTGGTGCTAGTAGGTAGAATCACCTTTGAGGAGGCCGATTGGAGTGTTGGGCACCAATTGAGGTTTTGCTTGAAAGATGAGAGCAATGAAGCTACAGTACACAGGTCAAGTCCGCAATGCAAACCAGGTAACCAAACCAAGCATGATGATTGAAAACTTGTCTATAAAAACAACTAAAATTCTCCGAATAAGGCCGATTTGTCCAACAAAGATTAATGGGTAGAGGATAATTTGGTCCTATGCTTTAAAAAAATCAAATTTTAACAATTTTTTAGATCATACGGATTTGTACAATATCATATCGTACAATAAGGTACAAGGTATAAAAAAAGCAAAAATTTGAAAGTTATGGTTTTTCATCAAATGAAAGTTTTTTTTAATTTCTTAGCCCTTCGAAACTCGATGACGATGTTTGTTTGGTTTCACAATTGTTCATGAGTGTTGGAGTTATGTTGATTTAGGAAGGAACATGTAATCATGGATCTAATAGTATGTTAGAGAAGCTAAGATTTGAATGCAACAAAATAGTTTGTCACTAGTGAAATAAAATAAGCACAATAGGATTTATATCATAGCCTATGAGAGTGTATGAATATAGAATGAAAGCCTTGCATTTATAGTTAAGGTAGAAGAGGTAAGAAGATAGGAATGAATGACTAGCTACCCCTCCAAAAGTGCAACACATGTAAGCTCAAATGACAAGTATTTGAGCATGTGCCAAGTGTGTATAAACTAGGTGTTTCAAAAGATGAGTATATGTGTTTCAACCATATGAAGTAAGACAAAAAGAAAAAATTTCCCAAGTGAATACTTAACTAGTGTGAACAAGACTCTCTTAGGTAGGCTAAAATCTAGCTAGATAGATAATGTCTTTATTTACAGTAACAATATAAACCCCTCTCAACCTTATATGGTCATTAGAAATGCAAAATGTATCCATCTAAACTACTATATCTTAAAAAAATCTTTAAATTCTTACCTTACCCTATAATATATCTTCTTGAATGAATCACTACTTTTGACAACTTCATTGGGGAAAACACAATATTCATCACCATGTAAGTTACAAAATTCACCATTCTCACATTTTGAAGTATTTTTAAAATCATCAAATACGATAAATTTTAATATCTTAATAGATAATTAGATAATTTTATTCCTTACGATAAATTTTTACAAATTTTTTTCATAAAGATAATTATCATTAAAAAGGTTATTTACTTTCATTTCTCATATTTTTTTCTCTAATTAAGTATTATAGTTTTCTTTTGATTTAAATTATAAAAAAAATTCGATGAAAAAAACTGGTTAGTTAGAGGAATTTTTTTGGATGGTTGATGAAACTATTAAAGCAAATAATGTAATCTTTTTTTCAAGTAATACAAAATCCTATTACCGAAATATATATATATATATATATATATATATAAAGGTTTTTCTTATTTTATTCCCAAAATAATAAATTTTAGTTTTTATTATAAATTTCATAGCTATTAATAAGTTACTTTGTGTAACATTTTCTAATTGTTAATTTTGGGCTTCCTTTCTTATTAATTCTTGTCTTATTATTTTTGAGTTTTGTTCCAATTTCTCCAAGTTCTCTTGTCTTAATAACATTTTATTGCTCTATTTATCCTCATTTTCTTAACCCCTCTCTTAGTTTTTCTTTCTTTTCTTTTATTTTCATCCATTTATCTTTTGTTATTTTATTTTTTTTATTTGGTTCTCCTTGTTGATTTTTTTCCCATCTTAACTTCCATCTTGATTCTCGTGCAACCTCCCTCCTATCCTCATATTTAACCCCTTTTCTACACTGCAATAATCCATTTTTCTCCTACAGCTCCCATCTTCATCCTAATGATGGATCATGGAGTGTGATCTGAAACGTTAATGCAAACAGAACTTACGTAGTTTAATCCAAAAATAATATACTTTCAAGAAATAAATAATCAACATTTTTACTTTTCATTGTTAAAGCACAATACATATCAGCTTGTTAAGCTACAAAATAATTAATCTGATTAAAGAAACTACTAAAAGATATTGATCCTACTTGGACTCAACCAACAAGAGTGAAATGTGATAGGGGAGAGGGGCCCATAGTAGAGCAGGGTCCAATAGTGGGGATAGAAGTAGTCCTCAGTGGGTCCCATAGTGAAGCACCTTAATATCCAATTGCAAAACACTTTTTATCCATAAAGTACACAAACTGACAAATCATGTGATATCACATCAATGCACCAATAAAAAATGACTTAGTGCACCACTATCGGTCTCACTTTTTTTTTTTGGCCTTTTTTGGATCTACCTAAACAAAAAAGCATGTTGATGTGGCCATAAAATGAAATATAGAAGCACGTGAGTTGCCAAATAAACTATTGTAAACAATTGGGAGTGATTTGAAATTTCCACGTAGGATTTTGAGAAATGCAAAGTTAGGGTGCTCCACTATAAGTCCCTCTCCCCTAATCAAAAGTTCATTCAAGAAAAGATAAAAAATCAAAGTTACATGATAAATTACAACACATTGAAAGACAATATGATTAAACAATTTTTTAATCAATAATTAAAAATATATAAATATAGATGAAATACTATACAATTAAAAACAAAAATTCAAATTTTACAAAATCTTGAACAAATCAACTAAAATAATATTCTTATATTAAAATGTTAAAAGTCAGAAATAGCCAAAAACATATCCAACTAAGTCTTACTAAGAAAGTGCATATAAACGATTAAAGAATGCCTAAATGAAAAAGCATGCATAATTTATTAAGAGTTCAATCTTATTACAGTAAGTCACAATTCATGTTATTCGTCTATAAGTATATCTTGTTTCAAATAAAAGGCATACAAGTTTGAGCAAAGTGTATAAAAAGTTATTTTCTGTTTTCATATATTTTTATATGAAATGAAGATTTAAAATCTTATATTTAAAAACAGAAAACAGAAACTCTATATATTTGAACTAAATAATTTTCAGTCAAATCTAATAAATTGTCTCCTATTACCTACATAGATGAAAAAAAGGTTTTGTACAGAAGAAAAGCATGATCCTCTGGAGTGGAAAATCGAATGCAATCATGCATGCTTTGATCTTTGCTACAATATTTCAGTTCCAATTCAAAACCAGTCATTTAAAACGCATAGTCAACGTAAAAAAGACAGTTTTCATATCTCACTGGGATCATGTACTGCAGAGGTCGGTCAGAGGATAACTTAAAAAATGTATCACAAGGGCACCATCTGACATAGACGTATCTTATCTCACAGATTTAAATATTACTACTTTACACCTATATTCAATAAGAACCTGTAAAACAATATTATATTATACAACTGAGATTTATTTAAAGGTTGACTACCATTTTTTAATAAAAAAGTTGTATTCAATCACAGAGATTGATGTCACACCTATTAAAAATTGCAAGTCAAAAATTTGGTACAGCATCCCCAAATCTTTTTTATTCTAAATTTCCAATCCAAATCAAAGGACACGCACATTGAGCGGATCAAGTTGGCAACTGTTTTTGTTCATAGATAATAATTCCCACTGAAAGAAAAAACGAAGATATTTCTTCGCTTTACTCAACTGCGGAGATTCTGGAGCTATTACAGGGATGTAGTGGAGGCTTTTAATTAGTGAACATCCCTGTCTACCTAATCATTGAAACCTTCATCAGCCCCAATTCACAATTCCTTCAGTTCTGCTTTATAATGGAACATACATGTTAAAGGTTCTTGCCTCCAATTCCTCTCAACGAACCAACATACATGTTAAAGATGATTGCATCTGGATTCATGGCGTCACTTGCGCAGCTGAGCAGTAAAAGCATGGTCTTCTGTCAGAAACCAATAACTATCATGCTAGTCCTGGTTTCCTATTATTATTATTATTCATAAAGTATCTCCAGGGTTTATAATGTCTGCAACATCTAAGAACAACAAATTTATAATGTTTTCCTAAATCATCCCATTCAGAGTCGTCACCACTAAACCTTGTTTACTTATTTGTTATAATTTAGTTTTCAATCAGTCCTTAGGTTGGTTAAATAAATAAATCAATGGAATAAATCAATCAACCTATATATGAATTTAAACATATAGGTATTGAAATAAATGTTTGGATTTTGAATAGATAAAATAAGGGTATTAGATAGAAATTTAATATTGATATGTTGTGATGGATGTTTAGAAGTGATTTTTGACTTTTCAGATTAATTTTAGAGAAAAGTTTTGGAAGCTAGAGAACCATTGTCTATTCGTCTAGTTCACTTCTATGAATATAGAAGTACAAACATGAGTGTTTGTATATATATAAACTCTAGCATATAGATCTAAACTCTATCAATTTATAATTGTTCTTGATGTTTATGATTTGTATTATCTGACAACTGTGTGTTGGGTATAACAAACTATAGGTTTCAAAACCTCTCGTGTTTTGTGGACATGGCTATTCTCCCTACAAAAATGTATGTTAGGGGTCCATCATAACATACACAAACACATGATAACATACATAATAACAAAAAAAATACATGATAACATAGATAATAACATACTCCACATTATAGAAAATAGTAGGTGGGACCCACAAACATTGCAGGATAAAATGATGATTTTGCTGACGGGATGGAACCTTTGCATGAGGAAAATGTGGAGTGAACAATGCCATTAGCAATTCTTTCCTACGTTTGTTCAATATTTCATTAGTATTATGGGTGGGAGTTTTATTATCCATAAAATTTGGTGGCATATTGTAGTTTGGCTTGTCTTCCGTGACAAGCCATTGCTTTATGGTGTAGATTGTGTGCACAAATCTAAATTGGAGGGTAACGTGAGTAAATTTGTGATCTAAATTGTAATAACTATTTTTTTTGATAAGATAGTGCCTAAAAATGAAATTGCACAAATTAATTGTAGGAGCTGCAAAACACTGTGTTGTGAATTTATTTATTTTGGTTGTTCAAAGGTAAAGGGTGGAGATCATAAAGAGGAGTTGCAGATGGGGGACATATCAAACAAAAAAAATTGAGGTGAGGGGTGACTAACCAATTAGGTTCTTACATGTATAGGGTTTTAAAATAGTGTGTGGGTTACAAGTTGCAAAATTATGAGACCTCCAATTTTACAATACATACCATGTTTTGAAAGCTACAATTTCTCATTCTAAAAACATAGTTGTTAAATGGTGTTGTTATTTGAAATGTATATAGACATATGTATAGTTATGGATGTCTTATAACAAATAAGTTCTTTAGAAACATGTTATATGTTATTACCCCCACTATATATAATGTGGCAACCTTCACAGTACACAATTTAGCACATAGTATTGACGACATGATTACACTATATTGGAAAGTGGAATATCTCGTACTCAAGCATAGTGTTGTTGGAACATGTTTGTCATTGCACCAAAAGATCGACGTATTAATGTCTAATACAAACGCCAGAGATAAACAAATCCACGGGAGGCAGTTAGGCCATGTCACAAATCTGAAGAGAGATACTAATGATTAGTCCAACAATACCCTCCTCAGTGTCACCTGAGGGGATTCAAACCCACGACCACGACTTTGATACCATTTGTTGGAACAATTTTGTCGTTGTGCCAAAAGATTGACCAGTTAACGCTCGATACAAATGCCAAAGATAAATGAATCCATGGGAGGTGGTTAGTCCATGTCACAAATCCAAAGGGAGATGCTAGTAGTCCAACAAGTGTAATCATGTTGTCAATAATATTTGCTAATCTTCATATGAACCACAAAGAGAATGGAATGAACAACCAAAAAGCATGTATATTTTGTATGTTATGATGCCTTTAAAATGCATTTTTGTAGGGATAATAGCCTCAAAACATGTCATGTTTTGTAACCTACATTTGACAGCATTTCCAAAACACATTGGTTGTAATTTATTTTAGAGTTTTCAAATTTGTGATACTTATGTTCACCCTATTGTTATTTTGGGCCATATGAAGATTTAGCACATATTATTGACGACATGATTACATTGTGTTTGGATATGAGATATTCCACTTTCAAAAAGATGACATTTTTTGCAACATGCACTTCACAAGGTACCGAAAATAAACCATGCTTTCTAACCTGTATTGTACAAAAGAGTAATCTTTTATCCCATTAACAACAACAATGATGTTTTTTCTATTTGAACTACACACCTACATATACACTTGGTTAAAAAACCCTTGGTTTGAGTACCTTGTGAATTGCACCTTCTAAAACATGGTGTGGCTAGTGGTGAGAATAAGTCATTTTAGAATAAGTTTACTTGTAGCCATCTATTCTCACATTTCCCAACATTCCTTCTTTGCATATTCCATGGGTACTTGGGAAAACTATGAATTATAGTTAAGGAAGGGCTTTTGGAAGCTAAATTATTCACATTTTATTGCACAACACAAAACCCCAATTTACCGATTTCAACCTTCATTAATATGTGCTAAATTTTCATATTGTGCTCCACAAAGCCCAGAATATGAGGTCAACATATAATTAAAAAAGAGGGAAATATATATAAACAACAATTAATTAATGTAGTAGCCATATACATTCTACCACACAATCATTCACAATCTACCATAGACAACAAAACCCCAATGCACTGTTTCCTATTTTGTGTTCTAAATATTCATATCAGCTACACATACATGGAGTGAACATGAAATTCACAAAATTTAAAAATCCTCAATAGAAAAGCACATAAACGATTCTAAGGCCTTACTGCATACCTAAGGCCACCAAATGTCATTTACCAGAAGAGTTGGAAACCCTACTGAATATAGATTAAAACCCCTTTTTGCAACCTGACCTCCATTCACTTCTTCACAATCTGTATGTAGAATGGCAAAACAATAAACATTTGTGGCAGATATACATACTTGCTAACGGTCTACTATCGCTCTCCCTTTCAAACATCTACAACACGGAAACCGGCTCTACTTCTTCCTCCAAACTCTTACAACTCCCTTACAAACTCCCCCAGTTTCAACAATACTTTCGTAATTATGAAAATGGCATGCTTTCTGGATTTTCAAAACATGATTTTTAAAAATAATGTCCGCAAGTGAGGCCACATCAATCTTCTCCTGAATTGAAATTTGAAATGGCATTTACCAACAAACATGCAAACCCCATTAAATATAAATTAAAAGTGTTTTATAGCAACCCGCCTTACGTTCACTTCTTCACAATCTGTATGTAGAATGAAAAAATGACAAATGTTTGTGGCAAATATACATACCTGCTAATTGTCCGTTATCATTGTCCCTTCCAAACATCTGCAACACAAAAACGGCTCCAATTCTTCCTCCAATTATCAACAACTCCTTGCGAGCTCCCAAAGTTTCAATGAAGCTTTCGTAATAACCAAAATGGCGAGCTTTTTGGCTTTTGGTAAACATTATTTTGAAAACATATCATTGTACGCGGCCACGTCAATCTTCTCGTGAAATGTTATTTCCGGCATACGAAGCAAGATGATAGTACTAACAAACAACACGGGGCTAAATGTCTGTCTGTGAGTCTCATCTCCTCATCATGCCATTAGCCTATATGGGAGATGAGGCATAATGCTATCATGTCTAAGACATGCAATTTTTTAGGGAGAATAGCTTGTACCGTTTACCACCATCGTTTAGATTTTGGATCAAAAAATTGTTATGTACGGAGCTAATCTATTTTAATGGTTATAATTGAGGGCACGATTCATAGTTTGTGGGGCCTTACCTACTTGAAAACAAACACATGATCATATTTATTCGTGCCTAACACATGTTTCACAATTAATAGTATGGCATGATGCCACACAATGGGCTAGGTGGCATGCATTCTTACTTTATTTGTTAAACACCAATGGCGGATAAACAATAGATAATTATCACACTTCAATATCGGTAAAAAGACAAAGGTTCGAGGTAATTGTTTATATCATTGAACCATGGCCAATAATATTCCTCTATGTGTCTTCTGCACACACGGCCCAATTTTAATGATTTTGAGTTGCAAGCAAACTCAAAAAGAGGGGCCATTCAATTTCCTGTAGGCCTAAATTACCCACAACCACATTTTGCTTGCATTATTGATTAAGTCAAATGAGTATATCTCATTAATGCCACTAATGCATGGTGGGGCCATCTGATTTAGTTCTTTATCCTCAACCAATCAAAGCTTGACATAGTAGCTTAGCCACACCTTAAAATGCCTTTTTGGTATGTTTTGATTGTAGACCTCAACTACTACTAAAAGGGGGCATAATTGGGGGGGGTCTAATGGTAAGGGTAAACGTGGGAAAAAAGATGCAATTATCCACCTTCAGCCATTTAGCCGTCCGGGTGACAGGCACCGACAAAACTAAAGTGAAAATTATGCCTTGAGTTCTCAACGAATGAAAATAAAAGTCCCACCAAACTTGCATTATTGGATACCTAGTCAATTACCATTTGTTCTTAATAATAGAGTGATTGCACACTTCCCAATGGCTATGGAACTCAAGTGGCTAAGCTACAACTTGGTACCTCATATGTTAGGTGATGTGAGGATCCTACGGTGGGAGATAGCCAAAACAAAATTGATGGTTTAAGGCTAAAGCCAAAATTGCATGTCCATACATTTTGTCATTTCACCTTACGTGCTACATGTAGCATTACATTGTTATGAGTGACACGTCAAACCTCACAAATGTGTTAACGAGCTATGGAGAAATATACCACGGTTGGCCAAGCCAATTAATAGGTCTAGTTGCTACCTCTATGTTATGAGAAAATATTAGAACATAAAGCACGTAGGTTTTAAGTGTGGCATTCTCCCTCTTGTTCATTCTTCTTTTATTTCTGATAAAAAAATCATAGATTCGAAGCAAAGTTTATTAGGAGGAAACATAAAATAACAAATTAGAGATAATTTTAACATAATATATATGAAAATTTGTCATTAGACAAAAAAAGTCTTTATGAATAAGGGAAAAAAATCAACAATTTTTATTATTGAAAAATGCATATATTAATAATAGTGAAAGAATGTACAATAGAAAAGGAAATCTTGGAGGAGACACTTCCACGTCTATCAGTCTAAAAGTAACAATTTAGGCTAGAATCAAGTACAACTAAGCATTATAAAGAAGAACATATCAACTTAAGACAACCGCAAGAAACATTTCTATAGCAGATTACACATAATAAAAAAGAAAAAACACTTTTCTCCAAGAGTACATATCACCTTCTCTTTTGTATTGATATTAACATTGAAAGTAGAGACCCATTTTGATCTTTAGCAATAGTTGCCAATTGAGATTGCACTTTAGAATTTGTATTTAGAGCTTTGAATTGATGCTAGGTTTCTCTTTCAAGGTTTTAGCAAGATTAGACTGCAACAACATTATATTAGATAAAATCACCTCCATAGGAGAAGCATTAGAAAAAAATAGATTCACATTGGAGCGTTCAATATATGAAGAAGGATACATTGACAAAAAATTGAAATTATATTCCTTGAACAATGCATGTGTTAAAAATGGTAGAAATAAGGGTCATAAAATTATTTGCCAAATTTGTTGAGTATGCTTTCAAGTCCAAAAAGCATGTTTCTAAATTGAAATTGTGACAAAAATGATATTTGGTGGATTGAGTGGGAAGAAAGAAGAAGAATTATCCCACGATTTTTTATAATGAACAATTTTCCATGCAAAAAATTGAACTTTGACCTCAACTTTCAATTTCTACATAACAAAGCTTAAGCTAAACCACTTGACTTGAGACCAATTCAATTTCCATTTCAGATTTAATCTTCATTGTAATTGGATTGGAGGGAGGATAACCCACATATATGATTTTGTGGAAAAATAGCCAATGCTATAGCATTAGTAAGAAAATCCCATATTTGGTTACATTTATAATAAAAATTGCTTTATACTTATTTTTAGTGACATGAGGACGAACAAGGACAAACAAGTGACCTATGGATTAGGTAGAGCTTTAGTGACGAGCTAGAAGTAGCTAGTGGTCTAATCAATTAAATTTCCATTAATTTGTACATTTTTTTGTCCTATGTGATTAAATTATAATATTTTCCAATACATTAAAGAAAACTAAATTATAGTGGTCAATGAAGCTCAAAATCAATCTCTTATTTTATTTTGGATGTTAGTGACATCACAAGAACAAATATGTTATAGTTATAGTTAATTATTTATTTAAAAACATTAACAAATAATTTATACTTTTTTATCAAATTTCTTTTCAAAAGAAAAAAATAATCAATTTTATTCATATTTAGTAGGACAAATATTTTTAAAACAAAATGAAAGAGAGTGTAATACTAAAAGGATGAAAAAAAAAAGAATAAGCATGTGTTGAAAGTATATTGTTTTAAGAGCCTTCACAACTCATGAAACTTAACATCAATAAACACTGAGCTAACAACAATCATGATAGTAACAATTCAATTTTTTCAATGTTGGTGAAGAAAGTGTAAAGCAAATGAAATTGAGCTTTGAGCCCATGAAAAGAGGCAATGCCCAAAGGACCTCCCTATAAAAATCTAGGCTTGGGTCATCAATTGACCACACATCCATTCAACAATGTTATTTTTCTTTCTTCTTAGAAAAACGATTATTTCTAGTTTAGATGTATGCTTACTTATCATGTTGTAATCTACTTGCTCAAAAAAGATAGAGATACCAATATTTATATTGATCCAAATATTTTTATTTAAGAAAAAGAAGAAAGAGAAAGAATTCACATGTATGTCTAAACTATTGGTTTTGAGAAATCATGACTATAGGTCTATTTTGAGCCCTTCTAACATAGGAAACACCTATCAACATAAAAGTGAACCTCTAGTATATAGATACTTTGATAGGATTTTTTTCCATGATATTTACACCATGTCCAAAGATTAGAGGGAACTCTAGCTCCCTTATGCTTATTCTGCAACCCTTCACCTAGAGGGATGCACATAAATTTTATTTGTCAACTCTTCTTTATGACACATGCATATAAACCATTTTATTAAGGATAAGAAAGATATAAGTGAAATATATATAATATTGGGCATACTCCTAGAAATAATACAAACGTGTTTCTTTTACCACATAGTGCTTGGGTTGTGTCATGTAGATTTCTTCCTCTTGGTCAAAATACGAAAAAAAATGCTTCTATATATAACAACTCAATCTTAAGATCAAAATTTGTTGTAGTAGATAATAAGAATTGAATGGATGCCAACTTACCAACTAGAAAAAAAAATCTCGTCACAATCGAATCCTTGACCTTGGAAATATTCTTCCGTAGGTAGTATTTTCTTAAACTATTCAGTTCACTACCATCTAAACACTTCTTTTCTTGAAGGTCCATTTACAACCAATAGTCTTCCTACCCTTCAACAACTAAACCAAGTCCAAAAGTGTCATTCTTCTTGAATGCAAATATCTAATTATCCATGGTCAACTTTGAAGATGCACTATATCATGTATATCCATTACCTCGATCACAATTCAAAGCTCATTAGTGTTAATAATCAAGAAAAAAAAAAACCTTAAATCGAACAAGCTACACCTCTATAATTGCCTCCTTTGTCTAATGAACCTCCTCAAAAGTCGAGGTGAAATTCTTCCCCTTCTAAACTCTTTGAGCTCTATGTACTATCATCCTCATAAAATCCATCCTAAACTCCCAATTCATCTTCATCGATAATTGTCTTTATCACTTTAATTGCAGTGTTGACTTCACACTTCGTTGATTGTTCAAGAAAAAAATCTGACCTTGAAGATCACATTGTAATTATATAATGCTTTCCTAATCATGAAATTCTAAATATTACCCTATAATCTATTTTTTAATGCTTTTCCTTATACACATAGAAAACTCAAAGATGTTGAAGTGGGTTATTTTATCCGTCCAAACCTCCATATTGGTCATATTGGATGGAATTTTTTTGTCGTAACTTCGGTGAACTTATACGGTTTGTTTGCAAACGTGGAATCAGTTGTTGGTTTATGGAGGGCACATTCTTCAAGGATTTCCTTGGAACACCAGAGCTCGTGAAAACGTTAGAAAAAGGGGGACTAACATTGGTTTTGGCAGATGAATAAGAGAAATAGTAGAATGACCACGTAAATCCTCCACCAAGAAATTATTAGTATTGAAGCCAAGGGCTGAATCTGCAATAAAGTTTGCGATTGTTTTTTCCTTGATCCATTTCACCAGTCGTTCAATACAAATCATGGACTCTCTCTTTTCGGCTTATTCCACAATTTGTGTGGCGTGAAAGCAGCTCAATGTACACCCAAACTTGCACCGCACGTTTTTATGTGGCTGTTTCTTGCTTAGTGCTTTTATTTTTAAGGTGATCTTATATATATTTATAGTTTAGGGTTTGAAAGTTTCTCATTTATTTTTAAATGTTATTTTCAAAATTTTAAATTTAAAAAATAGATTTAACTTGGGATGGGGTTTTATAGATTTTCAAAGTTATATTATTTTAAGTGTGTAATAATTGATCTTTAAATGTTCCCAATATTATATTTGGATTTGCTCTTAGCATGAGTCTTGGATTCAATATATAAATTATGAGGGGTTTTTATTGATGGATCATGAAAGCATGATTACTTCTTATGAATTCTATCTAGTTTAAAAATGGATCTCTAAAATTTGAAACTATGATAATTTATCAACACTTCATAGTGGTGAATGCTTCTAAATTGAGAATCAAGCATTTTCTTGTATTAACTAGGATGTCAATCACGACCTCCTCTCAAGTGAAGAAGAATAGAGGTACTTATATGTAAATTTCATAGATTTTGATGATTTTAAAGACATCGTCCTTTGAGAGAGATCCTTACCATATCTCAAATTGAATGCAACAAAACTAAAACAAATTGTGGCACAATCAGAAAACATGGCTACAAGTCCAAATTTATTAAATCTAGGGTCGAAAAATAGTAGGATGTAGGCTTTATTTAGAAGTCAAAGAATCCATTGGATGGAGTTCTCAATAGAACATAGAAGTCATTTTTTACAAAAGGGAAAAGTGACAACTCTTTAGCCAAACTTGATGAGCTCTTGTTTCTTATGTTTTATTGTTTGAAATGATTTTTAAATTTACAATTTCTTACATTTTAAGAATTCTTAATTACCTAAGTATTAATTTTGAATAAAATATTTTTTATTGATTTAAGGTGGTAATCTTCATTATTGTCTATCCAATCTCTGCAATACAGATTTGATCATATTCATTAATTAATTGAATATCAAAATATAACAGATTTTTTATTTTCAATTAATAATCGTTAATTTTATTTTATTTTTGTTCTCCCCAAGTCTTATTTGTTTTCAAAACATAATTAAACAACTAGATATGAGCCTGCATAAAACCCTGCCGTTAATGATGCCCGCTACTAAAAGTCAAAACGTTTACAGAACGCTCGATTTAGTGGGTCAGCCGGCAACTTCCACATAATTATGACGTAGGACTTTGTGGTTTTGTCGAGAGGGTAAGTGATGAGATGGATAATTAAATGGTCAACCCTAATATCCTCTCTTGCCGGCTAAAGCATTTATTTCCGCTGAAGAATTTTGCAGAAGGTTTTTAAAGATAGGTATTTGTAAAACATCACGGCAGGCTCCCTTTTCACCAACCGTTTTATAATTGATTGGGGAAGAAATTTCAAGATTTGGTTGCATTCTTGTCAAAAGTGGTGGTTAGACAAGTCTACCTTATCGCTCGCTAGTCTTTGAGAAGAAGCTTCGCACACTCTTCCTTCGATTCAGTTGGCCTTATGGAGAAGATACCTATTTTTATTTTCTATTATTCCACGACTCTTCTAATCACCCAAGAGGCAGTTTATTCTCCTAAAAACATTGATTTTTTAATATTTCATTTCATGGATAACAATATTTAGAAATTAAGTGTCATTTATTTTAAAAATATTATATTTACTGTTAGATTTAATAATTTGATGTGTAAATGGATGTTAAATTTAAAATAAAAGACAAAAGTTTGTGTTAACATATTCACGTCATTACACTCCACCCCTTCTTGTCATTGTAGAATACCTTTTAAACTAAAATCATGAAGTTTCCACAATAATAGTGTGTTAATATTTTTGGATTAAAATTGTGTGAGAAATTTTTACATCAACGTTTGAGATCATACTCTATGATCCATCATCAGGATGCAATGCAAAAAAAATGTTTTATTTAAATATTAGATGATTCCTAAGTTAATATAATTTTATAAATGATCTATATAAATTTTATATAATTTAACTATTAAACAGTTTTTAAGTATTTGTTTTAATTTTATTGATAAAAATAATTTTAACTATTGAATTATTTAATATTTAAGAATAGTCCACTAAAATTATCAAATGATTACTAAATAAAATAAATTATAATTCTTTTTTTCTTATAATTTATTTTTTCTATTATATCTAGGTTAGACACTTAAGAACTAGAAAAAAGAGTATTAAAAATCTCAAATTATTCTTAACCACAATGTTCACTAGGTCCATACAAAAATTCATAATTATATCATTACATTCTAATTGGAAACTGCTCTTAATGCATATCTAGATTAAGAACTATGAACATTAAAAAATATTAATTCTATTTTCTCTCCATTGATTCCAACACTCTCAACCATTTCAATTCACATATATATCAACATTCATACACCAAGAACCATCTCTTTATTGTACACCACTATCTATTTTATTCATATGAAAGTGTTTCTCAAAAAATTAAAATATGACCATTGACACAATATATTATCTATTATATTATATCAATTGAACTATTTTCTTTATCATACCCATAATAAACAAAATGTCACGATGGAGTGGGAGGACAAATTACAAAACCGGCCACATCCCTATTCCTCTGATAAAGTATGGGAGGATGATTAGATGGGGGATAAGAGACATGATGATTATTGGATATATGATATGAGATAGGAGAATTATAAAATAAATGATTTAGGATACGATCTAAAAGGAACATGTTGCATAGGAATATCATATTTTCTTTTAAGATACAAATTTGGATAGTGCAATATAGGGAATGTTGTAATGTTAGATGGTGTGTGGACAAAGGATGGACATGTTAAAAATTTTCCAAAGAAAATTTTAAGTTTGAGCCTCCAATCTTTGTCAAGATTAAGGTGGGTAGGGAAGATGGATGGAAACAATGTGGATTGGATGGATGATAATGTTCTAACAAAAGGTGTGATGTATACAATAACTTGACCCCAATTTAATGGTACACAAATAATTTATTTTATGCATAACATTTTTTTCCAATTTTTCATCATGGTACTTACCCAAAGTGTCATAATAATGGTTTTCACTATTGGACAAATTATTTCTCTTTACTTTTTTATTTTTTTGGTTGTTAGACATGAAACTTGTGAACAAGTTTTCATCATGGTGACTACCTTGAGGTTCCATAGAAATGGTTTTCACTAGAGGGAAATTTTTTCTCTTTACTATTTTTAATCTTTTTGGTATTTTTTGAATGACTTTGATGTTCAAATGATCATTAATCATTCTAGTCCACTTGATGGTGCTAATGTAGATACTTCTATAATGATATGCCAATTGTGACTTGCATGGAGGAGCTTCTTTTTCAAGATCATGGTGCTTGAATACAACCCATGGGTGTTATTATGATCCTTACTAATATTGGGTTTGGTATTATATAATGTGCACATTGTGATGAGTGTCATGAGAGTTCTTATGATAAATTATTGCTACGAAGATATGATGAATTTGTGAGGTAGGATTTTTATATTTTAGAGGAGATGTTAGATTCTGATGGGAATGCTAAATGTTGATAGATTATTTGGCATTCTAGATGCAAGATTTTCTATTTACCAAACTTGAGAAAGAAGATGATGGAGTTTAGATTTTGGATTGGGATTTTTCTTAAGACTAGTGCATTTTTATGCCTTGGGTAAACCCACAATAGTGGGTTACAATTTTTCAAACAAAGAAAAATTAGAAATGCTCATCAAAAAATTTAAAATGGTCTACCCCTTCTAATGAAGGGGGTTCAAATGATCCACCCCCCTTCTAATGAACCCCCCCTCCCTTCTAATGAACCCCCTTTTGCACCATATAAGGGGGGTTCGAATGAATTCTAATGACTAATGAACTTTTTTCACCTTCCCTCCACCATTTCAAAATTTATGCATTTTTTTGACTATGTCGAAGCTTGGGAAGGAGGTGCAAATGGAGTCAACTTGATAAACCAAGTTGGATGATTGTAGATCGAAGCACGTGCTTTCCAACAACTATAAATTTAATATATTTTGTTTTTATTTTATATTTTAGTTTTTAGTTTTATTGTACATAGGTTTTTCACCGAACATCAAGTTCGATGAAAAATCATTGTGGAAAAATAGTAAATTTGAGGAAAAAAATATTGAAAAATATATATCCACTAGGTATTGATGACCTCGTTCTAACAAAAAAAGAAAAATTGAATTTCAATACATACCAAAAAAGTTATGCGAGCCGAAGTGCACCTATGTCTAAATTATAAATGTTTTGACTTCAAAACTTAATTAAAAGAAAAATATTCAACAAAATGCTATGAAAAAAAATGAAAGCAATAGATACTTGTGTTACTAACCTAAATTCAAAAGAATTAGAATTTTATCCTTTGTAGAAAAAAAGTTATGCGAGCCGAAGTACACGCCACTTTTAAAAAATATTGTTTATTATTAAAAACTAGTTATCAAAGGAGACACAAAAAAATACATTTAAAATCTACAGAAAAAATCTCACAAATCACTAGTTTACATCATTTTCAAATTCCTAATAGTTTACCTACTATAAGTGTCAGAAAGTGAAGTTTTCTCTGAAAATGTTGATTTCAATGTCAAAGTTTGGCCAAAAAGTGTAACCCATTATTGTGGAATGACCCCATTATATGGTGGGATCAATGAGGTCATTTTAAAGGAGGTGGACATCTATTGTATGTGGTGTATGGCTTTTTATTGATCACTTTCTTTTGAAAAATTCCTTTGATTGGAGTTACCACTTCACTTTTCTTTGAAATATATATTGCTTTTTTTATTTTATTTTTGGATTCATTAAACTTTTATATTTGATTTTGATCTTTTTCTTTCTAGGAATTATTTTTTGGTCCCAATTGATAGATTTAAGGATTTGGGAATGACGGTTTATGATTTGGATGGAAGTATGAGTACACTAGCAAATATCTCATCATAAGGACTACACATGTGGCCCCTATTTTTTATGGTTGCATTGGATGAAGTTTCCCCTAGTATCATTGAGTCATCACTAACATCATTATATTTCTTGATTTCTAGGATTTGAAGTATTATGGTAGTATAACACAAGAAAATAGGAAAAATAAGAGTTTGAGTTGATTTTAGAGAATTAAATGAGGCATATATGCATGATCCATTCCCCACATTATTTATAGAAGTGGTGCTTGAACTAATGCTAGGTAGAGAAGTATATTATTTCATAGAAGGCTTCTTCAAATATCACTAGGTAAAAATTTCAGAGACCAAAACTATATTTTCTATAGAATAAAGGTCATTCATGTATATTGAGATGTATTTTGGACTAAATAATGCACTGGAAATATTTATTAGAATCATGATCAATATATTTAAAGACTTTAAGCATGACTTTCTAAAACTATGATTGGGTGATTAGAAAATTTAGGGGTTGACCAAAGATCATTTCCAAGCACTTTAGCTAGTGTTAGAAAGGTGCAAGATCCTACAAATTTCATTAGAATTGAAAATAAAAAAATATTTGTAGTAGATTTTGGTATACTACTAGGACATGCTACATACAAAGAAGGCTTAATGGTGGATTTTCTTAAGGTAAAAATAATCCCAAATCTTCTAGTACCAAATATAGTTGTAGAAGTGATTTTTTGGGGAGTTATACTTGTTATCATAGAAATTTTATCAAAGGATATGTGGTAGTTGTAGGACCCATAGAAGAACTCCTAGAAAAGAAAAATATAACTTCTGTTGGGTAGAACACTGTCAAGATATACATTTTCAATATACTAAAAAGGAAAATATAAAAAATATCAATCCCAATGTTTCTAGATTATAATATCCCTTTTCATTTACATGAACTCATACTTCATGGATTACAATTGGAGCTATTTTAGTATAACCAAGAGGAAATAAGGACTGCCCAATTATATTTTCTAGCCATAATTATTAAAAATATAAATACACTATACCACCATAGAGAGAGACCCTAGCCATGGTATATATTTATAGACAGTGAACCATTAAAATACTTAACTAATTGCCTAGTTATACAAGAGAAAATCTATAGATGGCTATTATTGAACTATGCCCTTAATATAAAAGTACATTGGGTTATGAATAATTGGCTTGTGGCTATCTTAACTCCTAATTAAGTCATATTGCTATTTAATTGATTAGGTCAACCTAGGACTTATATAGGGTTATTTAAGTTAGCCTAGGTGATATCCTACGCATAAATAGGTATATATAGGAGGTTGTGAGTCTTATTTCATCATCATATTGTGAATTGTGTTCTCATTGGAAGCATTTGGAGGTTTTCCCCCTCAAAGTGGTTTTTTATTCTCAGTTATTATCAAGTATTTGCAAAATATTAAATTCTATCAAAGTGTTCTATTGTGCAAGTTATTTCATTACAAGTGGTATCAGAGCATGATCTTGACATCATTATGAGAAGACATTTTCTTCAATTTTGAAGGTCATTTTTTGAAGCCCATATCTCCTAGATTTTGATGAATTTTTGTCTATTTTTAAAGGTTTTTTGAAGGAAATATTAGAGAAGCTACAATACAAATTTCACAGGAATTGGAGAAGAATTGAGTGAATTATTGTAGAATTAGGGTTTCTACCCAACTTATTTTGGAAGGTCCATATCTCCTAAATACTGTATTATTGGCTCTTTATTTTTAGTGGGTTTTTGGAGAGATAATAGAGGATACTACAAATAAAATTTGAGATAGTTTGAAGTAGAAATAAGTGATTTGTTGGAAAATTAGTGTTTTCAAAAAATTCACTCTCAAAGCTACAAATCACCTAATTTTGGGGAGATTATTCTCTTGGAGTGCAACCTAGGCCTTGGTAAGTTACAAAAAATAATTAGAGTATTTTGACTCTATTTGGGTGATTTATTGTAATATTATCTTTCTAGACCTTCTTTACAACAAAAAGTAACCATAAAAAAAGAAGAAAAAGAAAAAGGTACAAGAAGTAGAACAAGAAAAAGAGGGAGAGAGAGAGAAAGAGAAAGAACAAGAGTAAGAACAAGAACAAGAGAAATGGAAACCATGAAACCAAATGGTCTAATATTCACCATTTAGAATGTAGAGACAAGCTCAAAATTTTCAAAATTGTAACCATTAGAGAATTATTACTTGACAATGCTAAAGGAAAAGACACAAAAGCTACCCCACTAAGATTCCTAAACCATTAAACTCTTAGTAAAGGGTATGTATAGGATAGGAAATTTTAGTTTTCTTTCATTTTTAGTATATATCTAATTTATTTTCTTTTTGGTATTTTTTTGTTTTTGGTGCCTTATGATATCTGATTTTATTTCCTCATTTACTTTGTGATCTTTTATTTTTATTTCATCTTTATCTCTAAAATGAGTATTTGATCCCACAAATATATTGATCTAAATGAATCAAACACAATGCAAGTAACTTCTTGGGGCTAACTACTTACTATTGTATCATTAGTTATAGATGGTTGATGAATTTCACTCGAAACCTATATGGAAAATCCAAGTTAGCCCATAATGGTAGTTCTTATGTGACATTTTAAAACTCCTTGTATAGGTTTTCTAATATAAAAATAAAAAATAACTATTAACAAGAAAAGAGGGAAACTTATTAAAGGGTAAAATATAATTTTATTACTTTTAGAGCCACATTCTAATCAATAAGATCTCGCGAGAGTGAGCTAAGAGCATATTAGGGTTAGCTGTATAATACACTAAAGAAAATGTTACAACAAAACATGGCTCTAGAAATATATATAATATCAAATGTGATGTTCCTCCCTCCAATAGATTAGTTAGAAATATGAAATACAAAAATTAAATGCTTAAATGGAAAAATAATTGATATTGTAATAATTTAATGAAATCACATTACAATATATCACAAGCTTCTTCAAGGGGTAATTGAGTAGTACTCAATACAACATAATTCATGGATGATCCATTCTAGTATAATACCCTAAATATTTATACTAATCCTACCCTTGAAGGAACAACTACTTCCAAATAATTTGGGATAAAACAATTTAGCAAGAGGGATGACTTACAAAGAATAAGCATTTAATGCTTTATTAATAAATATTAATACAAAAATAATTAATTCAAAATAAATGGTTAGGGAAATTTTCTAACAATTAAAATCAAACATAATAAAATCCAAGGATTCTATGTAAAACACTCATACAAGTTTCAAGGGTTATCATAGGACTCAAGAACCCAAATGCAATACCAATTTAGATTAAGAATCATAGGGTAACACATGACATCTTGAAAATTGAGTCAATTGAGATTGGGAGATCATATATAACATACTTACCTAATGCAATCATATCTAGATTAATCACCATTAGGGAACTATGCCTACATACATAATTAAAAAAATAAGATCCTTTACACAATACATGGATAGTTGAAGCACCACATAAATAATCAATGCAATGTAATCTTCAAGATAATGTCAAATGAATATATACAAGTAAAAATCATCTACAACTATTGTAATCTAGATAATATAATCATAATCATAAATAAATGGAGAATAGTGAAGACTTAACTAGTGTGAATAAATCTCTCTTATGTAGGATAAAAGATAGCTAGATAAATAACATGTCTATATTTACACTAACACCCCCCTTAAGTGCTACTTAGAGAGTAATGTATGCAAATATGGTGAGTCCCAACTACTAGGCCATATTAGGTACTCATATATAAATTTCTCCTAAATGGAGTGAAGGAGATTCAAACAAAATTGTAAATAAAAATCCTCTCCAAAAGAGAAATGATACAAGTGAATGTACAAGTGAAAAATATACAAGATAGAAGGAGGACTCATGATGATCCCCCAAGAACTACTTATAACATGATGTTAAAAAAATCTCCCCATAGGGGAGAAAAGGGAGAAGGTGTATGTGATTCCTCCAAAAGATGGTAAGGAAATAACTCCATGTGAATAAATGCTCCCTCACAAAACTAAGATGAAAATAGAAACCATGTAGGATCTCCTCAAAATGACACATGCAGTGCTAGTAGATTCTTGGCACTAGATGGTGAAGATGATCCAAAATCGTTCAACAACATTTCTCCCATTGGGAAGGAAGAACATCACAAATATGTGCAACATGATTTCCCATTCCTTATAGGAATATGTTCGAAGTAAGATGGATGTCTTTAAATTATTGCATTATTCAAAGAGCTAGATGATGCCTATTATGATGTCTTTAAATGATGCTCAATGATCTCCAAGCCAATGTTGAACTATTACAAATACTAGTAAGATGAATCAAGTACCATAGATGTATGGTGACAACCAGACCAATGAGAATATGATATTGTTGTAGATAATGGAAAAAATTGATGATGACTAAGTTAAATATATCAACTCATAAATATCTAAAAAATATATCACTATAGAAGCTAATGTACGACAAAAAAGAGCAATATCCAAAGATGTAGTGAGAATAGTGTTGATGTGATTGTCATAAAAGAGAAGGCCAATGTCCTCAATAGTGTCATCCAAACATGCAATGTGGGATTCTACAAACAAGGATGATATATTTGATAGTAATGTGTCTTGTTGTGGTAGATTTGGAAAAAACAATGTAAAATTCATGGTGCATAGAATCAATGGAAGTCATGGAGATATAAACTCTAGATTTAGATGTGGCAACATGTGATGTGGGATATGAGATCTCAATGCAAGCCATGGGTATATATAAGCGTTCATCTCCAAATGATAGTGATGTCTCACAAGATGGCTGAATGAGACCATATGATGTTTCTACATGTGATTTAAGTAGATAATTAGGTAAGGAAATGTACCATGATTGAGAATAAGTTGTTTTATTTCATCATTTTTATGATGAATACAATCTTCTATTGTATTCCTTTTCTTTCCACAATATTCACACTTGATTTTCCATTTATTAGGAGGATTATTTAAATAATATTTAAATGGAAGAAATTTAGCGTGAGAGACAATAATCAAATGAACCAATAAAAAAAATAGACACACTATATTATCCTCCTTGATTCAATAAGAGATCCCCCCTTCCAAAATGATTGGTGTTGAAACATAAGCCCCCATAAAGATGTGCAAGTGAATTACAACTTGTGTTAAGATTGGATGTCAAATCAACCATTTATACTACATGGTGATTTTTACATTTTTTGGTAAAATAGACTATCAAAATCTTAACTTTACAATTAGAGATGAATTCCTTATGAAATTTGGATAGGAATCAAAAAATAAAGTTTGCAAACTTTAATTTAAAGGTCAATAATAGGTAAAATATAGCACAATTTGCCAAAAAAGACTTCACCACTACATTCTTGAAGAAATCAACAAGTACCATCAACTATAGGAACACAAAAATGTAACTCTCCATTTATGAGATATAGAAAAAATAAAAAATACCCCCTTGTAAGAACTTGTGAGAAAGTTGTTGGTTTGCTTGATAGTTTAACAAACCGTTAGTAATCAATTAAAAATATCAAGGTTACAATAAATTGTAAGATTTTATAACCATTGGAAGTAATGGCATAAGAAAAAAACCACCACCTCCTATGATGGAGATGGTGTTGGGGGCTACCTAGCTGGAGAAGCCATGTGGAGGAGGGCTGACCTAGTCTTTTGGGTGTTGTTGGGTGAAGTTGTTGAAAGGGTTCCAAAGGTGAAGGGTTTGAGTGGATATATGTATACTTAGATGCCAACTACTATATATTTGGTGGCACCTTCTTAGTGGGCACACAATGCAATGCAAACCCAAATAAACAACTCTAAGATGTCCACTCTCCCTTCTAGTCGTAAATCTCAACTTGTAGAAGTCCAGAGGTGTGGATGTTCTTGGTAAGAAGAGAGCATGCCCTTTAAATGCAGTACACCATGAGAATGGCCATAATGGGCTAAGGAGCCAGTGCAAGGGTTATTAATGTAATTTGCACAAGAGACTCCAAAAAAGTTGTAACTCAATGATGCTGGTTCAATCACAAAGAATGTGTTTGATAATATGAAATGTTGGAGAGGAAACCACAATTATCACATAAAACTAGTTGTTCATCTAGAGCGTGGAAATTTTGTAGTCAAAATAAAATTTCATTAGTCTTCCTTCCCCTACGCCTCCATCTTCACTTCTCCGGCCTTGGCGAGTTGCATCAACCCCACAATGATCCACAGTTTTTTTATTTAATATATGTCTAGGGTGCGTTGAATGCCACATCGGAAGAGGGTTGACCATTTCCTGAGCCATCCCTATATTTGGCCTCATGTGGCCTCCCTTCACTCTTCTTTCCTTCAACATTATTTAGTTGTGCAAGGAAACAATGAGAAATATCTAGAACAACTGAGATCTAGGAGAATCTGCCACCACAAATCAGACCCTATTAGTGCCAATGATTGTCAGTGAGCCGGTCTTGATTGCTAGTGAAACTTTTGTTGGGGGTAGCAATGAATGTGTCATTTTCTTCTACCCAGATGGCAAAAGTGTCGAGGATGATAGTCACTATTGTGAGCTTTATGTACCACGATAGGAAGGTTAGAGAAGCCAAGGGTATAGATGATCCTATGACCTCGGCAAAAATTTCCTTCTACACAGGAAGATCAGGCTTTGATGTCGGCCTCTAAGCACTCAAAATGAGGCATAAATAGTCGTAAACAGAAACTCTATATATTTGAACTGAATAATTTTCAGTCAATCTAATAAATTGTCTCCTATTACATAGATGAAAACAGGTATTGTACAGAAGAAAAGCATCATCCTCTGGAGTGGAAAATCGAATGCAATCATGCATACTTCTGATCTTTGCTACAACATTTCAGTTTCAGTTCATAACCGGTCATTTAAAACGCATAGTCAACGTAAAAAAGACAGTTTTCATATCTCAGTGGGATCATCAACTGCAGAGGTCAGTCAGAGGATAACTTAAAAAATGTATCACAAGGGCACCATCTGACATAGACGTATCTTATCTCACAGATTTAAATATTACTACTTTACACGTATATTCAATAAGAACCTCTAAAACAATATAATATTATACAACTGAAATTTATTTAAAGGTTGACTACCTCTTTTTAATAAAAAAGTTGTATTCAATCACAGAGATTCATGTCACACCTATTAAAAATTGGAAGTCAAAGCTTTGGTACAGCATCCCCAAATCTTTTTTATTCTAAATTTCCAATCCAAATCAAAGGACACGCACATTGGGTGGATCAAGTTGGCAACTGTTTTTCTTCGTAGATAATAATTCCCACTGAAAGAAAAACGAAGATATGTCTTCGCCTTACTCAACTCCGGAGATTCTGGAGCTATTACAGGGATGTAGTGGAGGCTTTAAATTAGTGAACATCTCTGTTCAATTTGTCTACCTAATGATTGAAACCTTCATTAACCTCAATCCACAATTCCTTCAATTCTTCTTTATAATGGAACATACATGTTAAAGGTTCTTGCCTCCAATTCCTCTCAAAGAGCCAACATACATGTTAAAGATGATTGCATCTGGATTCATGGCGTCACTTGCGCAGCTGAGCAGTAAAAGCATGGTCCTCTGTCAGAAACCAATAACTATCATGCTTCGAATACATCCTAGTCCTGGTTTCCTATTATTATTATTCAGTGTTCCACGGAGTTTCCTAAGAGGATGCGTTTCTTGTTGGGGATGGGTTTCAGGGATGGGGGACAAAGGGTCTAAGTTTGGGGATGGCGGGGGCGGTGCTGATATACATATGGTACTTGAATAACTAGTTATAAAAAGATGTTTAAGAATAACATTTCAAATTAAAATTTGGCAAATTAGTAAAATAGCAAAATTGCAAATACTAACATTTTAAATACTTGAATACTATTACTAAAAGTAAATAAAATATTAAAATTTGACAAATGAAATTGTCGAATTTGAGATTTCTATTATATCAAAAAATATGACATCACATCATAATATCATATCACTCTTCTCATTAGTTTTCCTCTTCTTCACCTAGTTGTTACAAAACATCAAATGGCATATGTGAGCAAAAAAATGAAGAATGAGAGTGTTTCATGTAACTTAAAGGCTTTTAGAAGGGTCCCATAAGCCTTTAGGATTCAGTCCAAGGCTTAGATTTTAAGAAAAGTAAAAAAAAAAATATTAAAATTATTTTTTATCACGTCCTAGTGCGAGGAACTCCTATGCGTCTCTGAGACACTCGAGGGATGGCTAAAAGTCCTCAAGACGTCTTAGAGATGTCTGAGAGTCCCTGTTGTTGAAGAAAATTTGAAGTTATGTCAATGGTTGCTCCAAGATGCTTGATTAGATGATGCAAAGTGCTTGAATGTTTGAATGAATGAGTGAATTAGTGAACTTGATGAATGCTTGAATGAATGGGGGAATTAATGTTCACTTGATGAATGCTTGAATGAATGGGTGAATTAATGAACTTGATGAATGCTTGAATGAATGGGGGTTAAAATGGATGTAAAAAAACTTATAAATCTTGTGCCTTAGTAACCCAATAATACCTCATCACAGGCCAACATAAGGTTTTTTTGAATAAAACCCTGAAAGGAAATTTGAATTTTTTTGAATTTGGAGCCAAGAGGGACTCATTCACCACGCATGGCGAATGGGTCCCACCTTGGACTTGAAAGTGGGTGTTGGGAATTAACTTGCATTTAATGTTGTTTGTCGAGTTTACATTCAAAAATACACTTAATTAAGCCTTATAAGGGCATAAAAGGGCCAAATAAAGCATAAGAAAAGTGTAATTAGTGAGATTATGCCTAGAAAAACGTGAAATCTTGTTACAAGACTTTACAATACTTCAAAATAGGACTTGATAATAGATGAAAAGGTGATTTTTAGGTGAATTGTAATTAATAGAATCTAGAAAAGTGTAGAAATGATTTACAACACTTCACGACACCTTCACAAGATGCCATTATTTGAACTTTAAGGACCTAAATGTCAATGTTTAAGCCACATTGCAACATTAAATCATAGTAAAATGGACCAAGCATCATGAAGAAAGGCCTAAAAGACCATGAAAACGACAAGGGACCATTTTTCTACAGTGCAAAAAGCCAGATCAGATAAAATGCAACCCCTCCTCACCAAATTTACCAGGTTGTTGGTGGCGGAGGTGTAGATATCCACATCCTATGTCTAGAGCTACTCATTCAAGTTGAACAACACCTTAAATATCCCTTGACACAGATGACTCACAACTCACAAATCGTGTTGGGTGATAGACATACGTGCCTTCAACATAAAAACATGATACAAAGCACAAAGCACCCTTAAACATATCATAGATATGTGGAGAAAGCGAGCAACAGATGATATGAGGGATGCCAAGGAAAAAACACGCTTGAAGTAAGATCACGGACTAATTCTTCCCAGCGTGCCTCCCTAACTCTTCCCACAAATAAATCACGTGAGAATCAAGGATAAATTAGGACTACTGGTAAGATGCAAGAACAGAGGTCTCCACTCGTGGCAGGAACATGGGTCTCTATATGAGAATAAACCGCATCTACAAGCAAACTAAACTTCTTTCCTACTGAAAATAGCGCCTCCCTTCTTGCCTCCACCTCAGACCTCCTTCAAATAGAAACACACTTCAAGAGCAGCCTGATTGTTGTGCCAAACATAAGAATGTAAGAAAGAAAACAACGAATAGCTATTAAAAAGGAAACGTGTCCTCAATAAAGATATTTGTTGACTGAGCAAATACTTCTACCTCCTCAAGCCCTTGATGCGACCTTATGACTTGGAGATATCTTAGATGGCTCTGATACGATGAAGAAACCAACAATCACAAAGATATAAACCAAGCACAGTGAACACACCAAAAATTGTATGCAATCAACTTGTTGTATTAGACAGTCAGGGTTCTCCTTATAAAGGAGAAATATCCAAGCATGAGGTGTTGAGGTGTATCAACACCTCTATAGTCTAGTATAAACCAGTTGGATAGTTCATGAGGAAAATATCCAAGAGTCCTAATGAGTCATACAACCTGCACGATAAATGCCTAAGTAGGCTTAGGTCAACCTATGTGTATTCAAGCATTAATGTATACACTAACATTATTTTAGGGAGTTTAAAAGTATCCTAAAAACTTAAAGTATACAAATTAAGAATTTAAGAAAGTTAATAATAATGGGGAGTATTATTTTGAGGAGTTTGACAAATTTTGTAGTAGAACAACATAGACATTAAAAGCTCCATATACCCTTCAATTGAAGGGAGTTGTAGAATGCATGCATTATATTTTGATGTAAAGAGGCAAGATTATGATAACTACCATTATTTTGGAAAAATATTAAGAGTAGAGGTAATTTGTACTTGATTAAAAAATTTCTTGGGGTGGATTGGAAAAATATTATGAGTAGTGGTAATTTCTACTATATATTATCCGATGAAAAAAATTCTTGGTTCAAATGATGAATTGGCTAATAGGATGGCACTTTTCTTGGATATGCTCAAATTATAACCATAGGGGTTGGTGTTGTTGTCAACTATAGCTTAAAACACATTATGTGTTTTGCACAATGTGTACTATGAATGTTACCCCATTATATAAAGTCCAGGTAAACAAAGAGAGTATGTTTGGAAAGGTCATATTTGTCATAATGCATCCATAGTTCTTTACATATGTCTTGTCTACATTTCAAATAACAATATCATTTGACAAGTGTGTGTTGGGTATGACAAACTATAGGTTTCAAAACTTCTCATGTTTTGTGGACATGGCTATTCTCCCTACAAAAATGTATGTTAGGGGCATCATAACATACACAAACACATGATAACATACATAATAACATTAAAAAATGCACATAATAACATACTCCACATTATAGAAAATGGTAGGTGGGACCGACCAACATTGTGGGATAAAATGATGATTTTGTTGATGAGATGGAACATTTTTGTGAGGAAAACATGGAGTGAACAATGCCATTAATAGGTTTTTCCCACATAAAATTGGGTAGCATATTGTAGTGTAGCTTGTCTTCCGCGACAAGCCATTAGGGTAAAAGTACAAAGTTGTGTCACACTTTAGACCAACTTATCAGCACACATGAATTTTAGTATTTATAACTAAAAATCAATTTTGGTCAAACATATGATCTAGTAAGATTCATTCTAGATAAGTTAACTATGTCCACATCTTTTCTGACTAAAATTGTTGGCTTAATGCATATGTAGCACCACTTTAAGGCCAATTTACTAAAAAAATGAAATTATTTAAAATATTTAATGTTTCAACAACTCCTACTCATATAAATAACATTTTTTAAAAATGTGTAATGATGGAAATTGTATGCCTTTCTTGGAGATGGTACGATTTCTCACTTAATTTGAGAATTAATGACATTAAAATGGACCTAATGTTGCCTTGATCTAATTTTGTAATGTGTTTTCCACTTTCACATTGGATTTAGGGCCCTTTTAAGCTAAATTGACCTAACTTTGCCTTAATTTAATGTTGTAAATTGTATTTATTTGCACTTTCACATTAAGTTTTGGGCCCTTGTAAACTAAATGAACTTAATTTTTCCTTATTTAGATTGTTGTAAAGTGTTGTAACACACTTTCACATTAATCTAGGGTTCTATTAAATAATGGGGCTTCTTTATGCTTTAATTGGTCTTATTTTGCATCCACAAGCCTTAATTAATGCATCTTTTCAAGAATAATCCTGACATAAACCAACATCCAATCACAATTCATGTGTATTTAGGTTGTGTGGCCCAAATTTAGTGATCTAGGACTCATATACCACCTTGGGCGTATGAGTCACACCTAGGTTTTAGGTCCCTAATTTGGATTTTACATCATTCTAAGCATTTTGAAAATGTGTCTCATAGTTAAGCCTAATGGGACTCATACACCACTTTTGGCGTATGAGTCCCGTGTGGCCCAAAATCAAATTTAATTCAAATTCTTGGTGGGATTTTATCCTCCTAGATCTGATGTCGATTTGTAGTGTTGTAATTTCAAGAAAATTTGACATAAACAAGTATAAATACAAGGTTATTTCACTCATTTTCACATAAGACTTTCAAGAGAGAAAGTTTATGATTACAAGACTTCACAAGACTGTTAAGAGAGTTTACAAGAACATTTCTAACGCATTCAAGGGAAAAATTCTTCATCATTTGTTGAAATAATTCAAGATTTGTCATCACTTAGTCAAGATCATAATGCATTAAGCATGTTGTTGAGCTAGTGTTGTTATGTAGCATTGAAGATCCATCTACAAGCATTGTTTCATATCAAAGTTCAAGATCTAGATCTACATTCTTCATGGCCATTTCATGTTAGATTGTAGATTTACAAGACATTGAATTCAAGGTATCATCATTGCACATCTCATATTGCATGCTTCTATTTCATTATTTCATCATTTGGCTTAATTACCTAAAAGGGTTTGACCAAGGCAAAGCCCCATTTCCTAACAATCAACAAGTTTTCATCTCTTTAATGTATGATTGCAAGTTTATAGGTTGAAGAAAAGTGGATTTGAAGCCTTCAAAAGAACCAAAATGACAAAGTTGCAAATGTTGTCAAAGTTGTCATGAAAAGTTGTTAAGATTCACGAAAACTCAAATCTAGGGAAAAATATCCATTCAATTTGCATATAATTAGTGGGAAAGTGCTTATTTGATCTATCTTCAAAGGCTTGCAAAGTTTTAGTTCAAGATTCTGCTCCTGGGACACTTTGCAACAAAATGGGACACTTCATGATAGTTTGTGCATATGAGTCCCAATTAGGGTTTTAGGGAACAGTTTATGGGTTTTGTTCCTCTCAGTCTGCAACTCTAGATTCCAAATTTTTAGCTCTTCAGGACCCATATGCCACAACTGGCATATGAGTCCCAATGAACATTAATAGTCAAAATTTTAGGGTTTTGGAGCCTGTTTTGATCACATCTTTCCTCCAGGTGCACCTCTGTTCATTCTTAGTTTTTCATTATGTATTTCAATTTCATTCTCTAGGTCATCTAGTTAGGTTTTGCATACAACATTTGCATATCTTGTCTTTCCAAGCCCTAGCTTGGTGGTGAACCCTCATTTAGTCTCTAATCCTACCCGAGGACACCCTATTGCAAAATCCCTTTCCCCTACTTCATCCTTGGATTCAGATCTCTAGGGGTCTCTTTGAATGTTATGTTAGCGAAATAGGAGGGTCCCATCTCCCTTGTTTCATCTTCCAAAAATATGGAACCCTATTTCCAACATTACAAAATGTAAAAATACCCTTTTGTAGATCCATAAGTGTAGTTTTAAAATATATATTTACTTTAATAGTTCAATTATTTTTAATATTTTATTTTTATTTTTTACTAAAAGTAGTTATCAACACAAAAATATTAGGTTGGTTATCATGTCAAGAAAAATACTAAAACTTATTAATTTTTTTTTTAAAATATGATGTCGTAAATAAAAGAATCTAGATTAAGATAGTAATTATTTTTCTATTTTAAATAAATATTTAATATAAAATTTGATGTTGAGTGGAAACAACTATGTTTTAATACACACACATTTAAATATTTATTTAAAAATCTATAGCTATTAAAATTGCAAAAAAAATACCTGGATGCCCTAAAGTTTCAAGTTATAAATATACACAAAAAAATTGAAGGAAAAAAAATAAAATTACTATATAAAGCTTGACATCTCGTGTAACACCATTTTATCAGCAACTAAATTATAGTGTTAATTTATAAAAAATATATATTCAAATAATTTTTTAATTTTTTTTAAAAAAAGCATATTTTTATTAGTTTACATACTTTCAAAATTTAAAACATATATGTTACTTTCTAGTGATTCAACTTTAAAAGTTAGATTAGTGTTAGCCGTTTCCTTTATAAAAGTGTGACACAACTTTGTACTTTTACCCATCACTTGCTGGTGTAGATTATGTACAAATCTAAATTGGAGGGTGACGTGAGTAAATTTCTGATCTAAATTGTAATAACTATTGTTTTTCGATAAGATAGTGCTTAAAAGTGAAATTGCACAAATTAATCGTAGGTTGCAAAACACTATGTGTTGTGAATTTATTCATTTTGCTTGTTCAAAGGTAAAGGGGGGTGAAGCCACAATAGTGGTTTACAATTGAAGTGAGGAAGGAAAACTCACAAAAAATGAATGCATGGCAAAAAACTTGATTTTAGGGGTTCGTACGAACCTATTGGTTCGACCGAACCAATTAGGGGTTCGGTAGAACCTATGTTCGGCCGAACCCTCTTAATACTTTTCCGCCAAAAAATCCATCAAAACCCCTTATAGAAGGGAGGTTCGAATGAACCCTGGTTCGAGCGAACCCCTTTTATTCCTCATCCCCCCTAAGACAAAAAAACTTGAATTTTGGCACTTCAGAGCTCGATTTGAGGATGAAAATGGAGGAATATTCACAAACCCAACTGGAATCAGGTAGTCCTCAAAATGAGCTATCCAACGAATATAATTTTAATATGTTTTGGTTTTATTATGTATTTGATATTTTAGTTTTATTAAACATAGGTTTTTCATCAAAAATTAAGGTCTTTGTTTTGCACATGTGGAAAAATAGCAAATTATCAAAAAGAAAAATTACAAAATGTGAGTGCACCAAATATTGAAGTCCTTGATCTAATAGAAAAAAATTGAATTTCGATATATACAAAAGAAGTTATGCGTTATAGGTCGCGCTATGTCTGAATTGTAATTGGTTTGACTTTGAAACTTGATTAAAGAAAAAATATTCAATAAAAAACTATCTAACCAAGTGGAAGCACTAGATATCGGAGTTACGAATCTAAATTGAAAGAATTAGAATTTTATTCTTCATGGAAAAAAAAGTTATGCGTTATATGGTATGCGTCACATTTTAAAATGTTGTTTTCAAAAAAAAACAAGTTTTCGTGGGAGATGGAAAAAGAAGTGGAATCTGATTCCAGAAATTTTGAAAAAAATATTTTTAGTATCTACAGACAAAATGTGACAAGACTCTAGTTTGCATCATCTTCAAATTCTTCACAGTTTAGCCGCTATATGTGCTCGAATGATCTAGGGATATTTTCACTGAAAATTGAAGTATCTCCAATACTCCAGAATTCAGCACCATCGGAAAGAGTTCAAAGTCTTGCTTCCAATGCAACTTGAACAGAGCGAAAAGGAGTCCGTTGGCACAAGTTATGGCCAGTCAAACTTTGGGTCAAACTGGCATCAGAAGGCGTCCAAAAAGCAAGAAAAATGACATCATCAAAATTTGTCAAAATCAGCGTCATCACAAAGATCTCGTTGCAAGCTTTCCAATGCAATTCGTTTCGTCAAAATCCGACATTGTAGGCACAAGATACGACTGGTCAAAGTTCGGTTGACTTGGTGGTATAATGGGTGACGTCAGCATTGCTGACATGTCAGTCTGTACTATATAGAATCTGACGTGGACAAACCAGGGCATGACATGTGGTGGTTGAGTCATCTGTACGGACCAATGAGATGCTGACACGTGTCCATCCATATGACAAATCATCGTCATTGGTAGCGTGCAATCATCGTCCCAGTCAGTGTACACGTGGCAAGTACAGTGGCATCCGAGTCAGCTTCCATGTCGGTAGTCTAGTCAGCGATCATTGGTAGACACATCAGAGTTACCAGCTAGTGAGATTTTGCCATGTGGCACCCTGCTGGTGCGACACGTGGCCTCCTCTAGCACAGGAACTGAGTTGGGTTGTTCCGACAAAAGAGGGTAAGGGGATGCGATCCCCTAACCTCCTAACGAGGAGTCCATGCCTCTACCACTGGGCCGCGCATCTTCCTCAAATCTATAATGGTCAATGCTTTGTTTTGTTACATAACAGCCAAAAATTGGCTATTAAAAGCCTGCGGCTGGGGTTGAACCCCTGACCGCTGGCTTACCAAAATATTATACCACCAACAAGCCATCGAACGTCTTTAAGTTATGCTTGGCATCGGTTGGTTTTACTAAATATTTAGAAACTGATAGCCATAAATTTTAAACAAACTCCTATAATTTAAATAAAAACAAACTATAAACTCCCAAAAAACCAAATAGCCCGACAAGGATTAAACAAAATTCTATTAATTTTGAAAGGTTATTATTATTTTGAAGATTTTATATGGGAGATTAAGGAGATTTTCATATTGTATAGCCTAAAATTATAAAGGCTAATAGATTATTCATGATTATTATGGAGATCTTTTTATGTAATTAGGGGATTTTGGGAGATTTTGGTAAATCTTATGTTTTTCTACCATATTTGGTAAATTTGATGTATAAAAGGGGAGTTGAGGAGTGAGTTTGGCACTTAGAATTTTCAAGTCCAAGCAGTGAAGTATTGAATCAGAGGAATAGGGAGATTTTTCTAAGGAGATTTTCGAGTCATTTTTGTACATTGGAGTTTTGTCATGCTGCTGAAGTGCTAGAAGGAAATGGTCTTCGTGCAATTGTAATTCTATTTTTGGAGATTAATCGGATCGGTCTCACTCTATTGGAGCGGACCCGGAGATGTAGTCACGTTTGTGGCGAACTCCGTTATTAGATCGTTTGCACTCTCTCTCTCTCTTCTTCCTTCTCAATTTTGTTCTTTTCACCTTAAGTTTTTAATGCATAATTTCAATAATGTATGCATGAATTGTATTTCCGCTTAATTCACATGTTAATGTGTTAATTTTGTTTATGTAATTTGGATTTCATGATTTGTAAAAATTAAGCATTCAAATGCAATTAGTCTAGATCCTAATCAGATCACTAAATGTGAAGATTTAGTTTAAAAAAATAATTTCAGTGTCTAGTTTGGCCAAAAATTGTAAACCACTATTGTGGGATCACCCAGGGTGGAGAGAACAGAGAGGAGTTGTAGGTAGGGGATACATCAAACAAACAAAATTAAGGTGAGGGGTGACTAACCAATTAGGTTCTTATGTGTATAAGGTTTTAAAATAGTGTGTGGGTTGCATGTTGCAAATTTATGAGCAATACATACTATGTTTTTAAAGTTGCAATTTCTCATTCTGAAAATATAGTTATTAAATGGTGTTGTTATTTTAAATGTATACAAACATATGTATAGTTATGGATGCCTTATAAAAAATAGGCGCTTTAGAAAAATGTTATCTATTATTAGTACCGCCACTTTATATAATGCAGCAACCTTCATTGTACATAGTTTAGCACATAGTATTGATGACATGATTACACTATGTTGGAAAGTGGAATATCTCATACCCAAACATAGTGTTGTTGGAGCATTTTTTCCATTGCACTAAAAGATTGACTTGTTAACACCTGATACAAATGCCAAAGATAAACGGATCAACGAGAGGCGATTAACCCATGTCATGAATCTAAAGGGAGACATTGGCGATTAGTCCAACAATCCCACCTTAGTGTTACATGACAGGATTCAAACTCGTGACCACGGATTTGATGTCATTTGATGGAACAAGTTTGTTGTTGCACCAAAAGATCAACCTGTTAATGCCCTACACAAATGCCAAAGATAAATGAATCCATGGGAGACAGTTAGTCCATGTCACGAATCTGAAGGGAGATGCTGGCGATTAGTCCAACAAGTGTAATCATGTTGTCAATAATATTTGCTAAATTTTCATATGGCCCACAAAGAGAACATAATGAACAACTAAAAAGTATGTATTTTTCTATGTTATGATGCCTTTGACATGTATTTTTGTACAGGGAGAATAGCATCAAAACTTGTTGTGTTTTGTAACCTACATTTGACAACATTTCCAAAACACATTGGTTGTAATTTGTTTTAGAGTTTTCTGAATTTGTGATACTTATGTTCACCCCATTGTCTTTTTAAGCCATATGAAGATTTAGCACATATTATTAATGACGTGATTACACTGTGTTTGGGTATGAGATATTCCTCTTTCAAAAAGACGATGTGTTTTGCAACATGCACTTCACAAGGTACCAAGAATAAACCATGCTTTCTAACTTGTATTGTACAAAAGTATATTCTTGTTTCCCATTAACAACAACAATGATGTTTTTTTCTATTTGAACTACACACCTATATATGCACAGTTAAAAAACCCTTGGTTTGGGTACCTTGTGAATTGCACCTTCTAAAACATGGTGTGGCTAGTGGTGAGAATACATTATTTTAGAATAAGTTTACTTGTAGCCATCTATTCTTACATTTCCCAACATTTCTTCTTTGCATATTCAACAGGTACTTGAGAAAACTATGAATTACAATTAAGGAAGACCTTATGAAAGTTGAATTATTCACATTTTATTGCATAACACAAAACCCCAGTTTACTAATTTCAAACTTCATTAATGTGTACTAAAATTTCATATTGTGCTCCATAAAACCCAGAACATGAGGTCAACATATAGTTAGAAAAAATGGGAAAACTATCACCAACAGTTAATTAATGCAATAGCCATATACATTCTATCACACAATTATTCAAAATCTACCACAGACAACAAAACCTCAATGCACTGCTTTAGGTACTTTGTGTTCTAAATATTCATATCAACTACACATACATGGAGTGAACATGAAATTCACAAAGTTAAAAAACCCTCAATAGAAAAGCACATAAACAACTCTAAGGCCATATCACATACCTAAGGCCACCAAATGTTGCTTACCAACAAAGTTGGAAACCCTACTGAATATAAATTAAAACCCCTTTTTGCAACCCAACCTCCATTCACTTCTTCACAATCTGTTTGTAGAATGACAAAACAACAAACATTTGTGGCAGATATGTACATACCTACTAACTGTTCGCTATTGCTCTCCCTTTCAAACGTTTGCAACATGGAAACCGGCTCCACTTTTTCCTCCAAACTCCTGCAACTCCCTTGTGAGCTCCCCCAGTTTCAACGATGCTTTCCTAATTACCAAAATGGCATTCTTTTTGGATTTTCAAAACATGATTTTTAAAAATAATGCCAATGAGCATAGCCATGCCAATCTTCTCCTGAATTGAAATTTGAAATGATGTTTACCAACAGACATACAAACCCTATTAAATATATATTAATGTTTTTTCACAACCCGCCTTCCATTCACTTCTTCACAGTCTGTATATAGAATGAAAAAATGACAAATATTTGTAGCAAATATACATACCTGCTATTGTTGCCCCTTCCAAATGTTTGCATCACAAAAACAGGGTTTGGTTCTTCCTCCAATTATCTACAACTAACGGAGCAAGGTGATGGTACTAGCTAACGACATGGGGCTAAATGTCTATCCATCAATCTTATCTCCTCATCATCCCCCATTATATATGGGGGATGAGGCATAATGTTATGATGTCTAAGCCATGCATTTTTGCACTTTACCACCATCATCCGCATTTTCGATCGAAAAATTGTTATGTACCGAGGTAATCTATTTTAACGGTTATAATTGAGGGCACGAGTCATAGTTTGTGGGGGCCTTAGCCTACTTGAAAACAAATACATGATCATATTTATTCGTGCCCATACACATGTTTCACAATTAATAGTATGACATGATGCCGCACAATGGGCTTGGTGGCATGCATTGTAATTTTATTTGTAAAACACCAATGGCGGTTAAACAGCAGATAATTATCACACTTCAACATCGGTAAAAAGGTCAAAAGACAAAGGTTCGAGGTAACCAATAATATTCCTCTACGTGTCTTTCGCACACACAGCCCAATTTTAATGTTTTTGAGTTGCAAGCAAACTCGAAAAAGGGAGCTAATTCAACTTTTTGTAGGCCTATATCACCCACAACCACATTTTAATTGCTTTATTTAATAAGTCAAATGAGTATACCTAATTCATGCCACTAATGCATAGTGGGGCCATTTGATTTAGTTCTCTATATGATAACCATTCATAGCTTCTCAACCAATCAAAGCTTGACATAGTAGCTTAGCCACACCTTAAAATGCCTTTTTAGCATGTTTTGATTGTAGACCTCAACTACTAGTTTAAGGGGGCATAATTGGGGGAGATCTAATGGTAGGGGTAAACGTGGCAGAAAAAATGCAATTATCTACCTTCAGTGACACGCACCCACAAAACTAAAGTGAAAATTATGCCTCGAGTTCTCAACAAATGAAAATCAAAGTCCCACTAAACTTGCATTATTGGATACCTAGTCAATTACGCCCACATGAGTGATTGCACACTTCCCAATGACTATGGAACTCAAGTGGCTAAGCTACAACTTGCTAACTCATATGTTAGATGATGTGAGGATCCTACGGTGTAAGATAGCCAAAACAAATTTGATGGTTTAAGGCTAGAATGGATAAAGCCAAAAAGTACTTAACACCTTTTCTCCAAGAGTACATACAAAAGTACATACCACCTTCTCCTTCCTAATGATATTAAACTCTACCCATTTTGATCTTTAGCAATAGTTGCCAATTGAGATTACACTTTAGAAATTTGTGTCTAGAGCTTTAAATTGATGCTAGGTTTCTCTTTCAAGATTTTAGCAAGAGTAGACTGCAACAACATTATATTAGATCAAATCACTTTCATAGGAGAAGTATTAGAAAAAATAGCTTCACATTAGAGTGTACAATATATGGAGAAAGCTATATTGAAAAAAAAATTATAAAATTATATTCCTTGAACAATGCAATCCTAAAAGTTTTCCATTTAATAATTTGTTAAATATGGTGGGAATAAGGGTCATAATTATTTGTCAAATTTGTTGGGTATGCTTGCAAATCCAAAAAGCATGTTTCTAAATTGTTTCCAACTTGTGACAAAAATGACATTTGGTGGATTGAGTGGGAAGAAAGAAAAATAATTATCCCGCATTTTTTTTATAATGAATAATTTTTCATGCAAGAAATTGAACTTTGGCTTCAACTTTCAATTTCTACATACCAAAGCTTAAGCTAAACCACTTGGCTTAAGACCAATTCAATTTCCATTTTAGATTTAATCTTGATTGTAAATGGATTGGATGGAGGATAACCCACATATATGATTTTGTGGAACACTAGCCAATGCTATCGCATTAGTAAGAAAATCCCATATTTGGTTACATTTATAATAAAAATTGCTTTATACTTATTTTTAATGACATGAGGACAAACAAGGAAAAACAAGTGACCTATGGATTAGGTAGAGGTTTAGTGACGAGCTAGAAGTAGCTAGTGGTCTAATCAATTAAATTTTCATTAATTTGTACAATTTTTTGTCCTATGTGATTAAATTATAATATTTTTCAATACATTAAAGAAAACTATTATAGTGGCCAATGAAGCTCAAAATCAATCTTTTATTTTATTTTGGATGTTAGTCACATCACAAAAACAAAGATGTTATAGTCAAAGTTAATTATTTATTTAAAAAACTTTAACAAATAATTTATACTTTTTTATCAATTTTTTTTCAAAAGAAAAAAATAATCAATTCTATTCATATCTAGTAGGACAAATATTTTTAAAACAAAATGAAAGAGAGTGTAATAGTAAAAGGATGAAAAAAAAAAAGAATAAACATGTGTTGAAAGTATATTGTTTTAAGAGCCTTCACAACTCATGAAACTTAACATCAACAAACACTGAGCTAACAACAATAATAACAACAATCATGATGGTAACAGTTCAAAATTTCCAATGTTGTTGAAGAAAGTGTAGAGCAAATGAAATTGAGCTTTGAGCCCATGAAAAGAGGCATGCCCAAAGGACCTCCCTAGAAAAATCTAGGCTTGGGTCCTCGATTGACCACACTTCCATTGAACAATGTTATTTTTCTTTCTTCTTAGAAAAAAGATTAATTCTAGTTTAGATGTATGCTTACTTATCATGTTGTAATCTACTTGCTCAAAAAGGATAGAGATACCAATATTTATATTGATTCAATTATTTTTATTTAAGAAAAAGAAGAAAGAGAAAGAGTTCACAAGTATATCTAAACTATTGGTTTTGAGAAATCATGACTAGGAGTCTATTTTGAGCCCTTCTAACATAGGAAACACCTATCAACATAAAAGTGGACCTCAGGTATAGAGATACTTGATAGGATTTTTTCCATATTTACACCATGTCCAAAGATTAGAGGGAAGTCTAGCTCCCTTATGCTTATTTTGCAACCCTTCACCTAAAGGGATGCGTATAAATTTTATTTGTCGACTCTTCCTTATGATACAAACATATAAACCATTTTATTGAAGGTAAGAAAGATGTAAGTGAAATATATATAATACTGGGCATACTCCTAGAAATAAAACAAACGTGTTTCTTTGACCACATAGTGCTTGGGTTGTGTCATGTAGATTTCTTCCTCTTGGTCACAATACCAAAAAAATACTTCTATATATAACAACTCAATGTTAAGATCAAAAGTTGTTGTAATAGATAATAAGATTTGAATGGATGCCAACTTACCAACTAGAAAAAAAATCTCATCACAATCGACTCCTTCACCTTGGAAATATTCTTTCGTAAGTAGTATTTTCTTAAACTATTCAGTTCACTACCATCTAAAGCCTTCTTTTCTTGAAGGCCCATTACAACCAACAATCTTCCTACCCTTCAACAACTAAACCAAGTCCAAAAGTGTCATTCTTCTTGAATGCAAATATCTAATCATCCACAATCAACTTTGAAGATGCACTATCATTTATATCCATTATCTCAATAATGTTAATAATCAAGAAGAAAAAATACCTTAAATCAAACAAGCTATACCTCTCTAAATGCCTCCTTTGTCTAATGAACCCCCTCAAAAAGTTGAGGTGAAATTCTTCCCCTTCTAAACTCTTTGAGCTCTATGTACTATCATCCGCATTGGGTCCATCCTAAACTCCTAGTTCATCTTCATCCATAATTGTCTCTCTCACTTTAATTGCATTGCTGACTACACATTTCCATTTGATTGTTCAAGAAAAAATCTGACCTTGAAGATCACATTCTAATTATATAATGCTTTCCTAATCATAGATTATAAATATTTCACTATAATCTATTTTTGAATGCTTTTCGATAGCCACATAAACATATGGCTTGCAACCCAAAAACTCAAAGATGTTGAAGTGGGTTTTTCTATCCGTCCAGGTTTCCACATTGGAAGAATTTTGTCGTAACTTGGGTAAAGTTCTACGGTTTGTTTGCCGTCTGCTTGGAGGAAAACGTGGAATCTGTCGTTGGTTTGTGAAGGGCACATTCTTCAAGGATTCCTTGGAACACCCAGAGCTCGTGAAAACGTCAGAAAAAACGGGACTAACATTGGTGTTGGCAGATGAATAAGAGAAATGAGCACGTAAATCCTCCACCAAGAAACTATTAGTATTGAAGCCAAGGGCTGAATCTGCAATAAAGTTTGCGATTGTTTTTTCCTTGACCCATTTCGCCAGATATTCAATACAAATCATGGACTCTCTCTTTTCGGCTTATTCCTATCATTTCCATGCTTTCAATGTACGCCAAAACTTACACAATATTATTTTAAGTGTGTAATAGTTGATCTTTAAGTTTCTCCAATATTATATTTGGATTTGTTCTTATCATGAGTCTTGGATTTCATATATAAATTATGAGAGGTTTTTGTTTTGCAGCTTATAATGCAATTAGATGGGTCATGAAAGCATGATTATTTCTGTATGAATTCTATCTAGTTTAAAAATGGATCTCTAAAATTTGAAACTATGATAATTTACACACTTCATAGTGGTGGATGCTTCTAAATTGAGAATAAAAGCATTTTCTTATATTAATTAGGACTGTCAATCACGACCTTCTCTCAAATGAGGAAGAATAGAGTACTTATATGTAAATTTCATAGATTTTGATGATTTTAAAGGCATCATCCTTTGAGAGAGATCCTTACCATATCTCAAATTGAATGCAACAAAACTAAAACAAATCATGGCGCAATAAGAAAACATGGCTACAAGTCCAAATTTATTAAATCTAAGGTAGAAAAATAGTAGGATGTAGGCTTTATTTAGAAGTCAAAGAATCCATTGGATGGGGTTCTCAATAGAACATAGAAGTTATTTTTTCCAAAAGAAAAAATGACAACCCTTTAACCAAACTTGATGACCTCTTATTTCTTATGTATTATTATTTGAAATAATTTCAAATTTCAAATTTCTTACATTTTAAGAATTCTTAATTACTTAAGTATTAATTTTGAATAACATATTTTTTATTGATTTAAGATGGCAATCTCCACTATTGTCTATCCAATTATTTGTTTTTAAAACAGTTATAAGCCTGCATAAAACCCTGCCGTTAATGATGTCCGCTACTAATAGTCAAAACGTTTACAGAACGCTCGATTTAGTGGGTCAGCCAGCAACTTCCACGCAGGACTTTGTTACTTTTGTCCAGGGGTTACGTCATGATGATGATTAAGGAGTAAGAGTTGGTAAGTGATGAGATGGATAATTAAATTGTCAACCCTAATATCCTCTCTTGCCGGCTAAACCATTTATTTCCGCTGAAGAATTTTGCAGAAGGTTTTTAAAGATAAGTATTTGTAAACATCGCGGTAGTCTCCCTTTTCACCGAATTCATTTTGTCTGGCAATTCTAGATTTGGTTGCATTCTAAGTAATTCTTTTCAAAAATGGTGGTTAGACGAGTCTACCTTATCGCTCGCTAGTCTTTGAGAAGAAGCTTCGCACACTCTTCCTTGGATTCAGTTGCCTTGTGGAGAAGATATCTAATTTTATTCTGTATTATTCCATGTCCATAGTCTTTTGCACCGACAATTGTATAAGAAAAATGGCGCAAATCTATATATCTCCATGACTCTTCTAATCACCCAAGAGGCAGTTTATTCTCTTAAAAACATTGATTTTTTAATATTTCATTTCTATAGATAATGATATTTTGAAATTAAGTCTTACTTATTTTAATTATTTTTTTAGTTACAACAAGGTGTCCCTGCGACCCAGTTTAGTGGTCCAACAGCCCATATCTTGGGTACCTAAGGTGAGTTGGAGCGAGACTAGTCCCCTGTGGGTGAGATCTCCCATCTGCAAGAAGTCCCACCTCTCAAACCCGAGAATGGAGTTGTACCCGAGACCAATAGAGAGCAAACTCATTGCTCAAGCCAACTCTGCTACCCGTGCAAGCACTTATTTTAAAATATATTATATTTATTATTAGATTTAATAATTTGATGTGTAAATATATATCAAAATTAAGATAAAAGGTAAGAGTTTGCATTAACATGTTCACATCATTACACTCTACTCCTTGTTATTGTAGAATACCTCTTAGACATTATTAAAGATTGTTTTATTTAAATATTTGATGATTTATAAATTAATATAATTATATAAATGATTTAAATAAATATTATATAATTTAACTATTAAATAGATTTAAGTTAAACATTTGTTTTAATTTTATTGATAAAAATAATTTTAACTATTGAATTATTTAATATTTAAGAATAGTCCACTAAAATTATCAAATGATTACTAAATAAAATAAATTATAATTATAATTTTCTTTTATATCTAGGTTGGATACTGAAGAACTACAGAAAGGAGTGTTAAAAATCTCAAACTATTCTTGACCACAAGGTTCATTAGATCCATGCAAAAGTTCATAATTATTTCATTACATTCTAATTGAAAATCACTCTTAATGCATATCTATATTAAAAGCTATGAACATCAATAAAGATTAATTATATTTTCTCTCCATTGATTCTGACACTCTCAACCATTTCAATTCACATATATATCAACATTCATACACCAAGAACCATCTCTTTATTGTACATCACTATGCATTTTATTCATATGAAAGTATTTCTCAATAAAATAAAATATGACCATTGACACAATATATTATCTATTATATATCAAATATTATTTTCTTTATCATAAACATAATAAACAAAATGTCAAGGTGGAGTGGGAGGACAAATTACACAACCCACATCTCTATTCCTCTGATAAAATATGGGAGGATGATTAGATGGGGATAAGAGACATGATGATTACTAGATGTAGGATATGAGACAAGAGAATTATTAAATGGATGATTTAGGATACAATTTAAAAGGAACATGTTGCATAGGAATATTGTATTTTCTTTAAGATACAAATTTGGATAGTGCAATATAGGGAATGTTGTAATGTTAGATGGTGTGTGGATAAAGGATGGACATGTTGAAATTTTTCCAAAGAATGTTTTAAGTTTGAGCCTCCAATCTTCATCAAGATTAGGGTGGGTAGGGAAGATGGATGTAAACAATGTGGATTCAAGGATGGATGATAATGTTATGAGAAAAGGTGTGATGTATACAATAACTTGGCCCCAATTTAATGGTACACAAATAATTTATTTTATGCATAACATTTTTTACTAAGTTTTCATCATGGTACTTATCCAAAGTGTTATAATAATGGTTTTCACTATTGGAAAAATTATTTCTCTTTACTTTTTTATTTTTTTGGTTGTTAGACATGAAACTTGTGAACAAGTTTTTATCATGGTGACTACCTTGAGGTTCCATAGAAATGGTTTTCACTAGAGGGAAATTTTTTCTCTTTACTATTTTTAATCTTTTTGGTATGTTTTGAATGACATTGATGTTCAAATGATCATTAATCATTCTAGTCCACTTGATGGTGCTAATGTAGATACTTCTATAATGATATGCCAATTGTGACTTGCATGGAGGAGCTACTTTGTCAAGATCATGGTGGTTGAATACAACTCATGGGTGCTATTATGATCCTTACTAATATTGGGTTTGGTATTATATAATGTGCACATTGTGATGAGTGTCATGAGAGTCCTTATGATAAATTATTGCTACCAAGATATGATGAATTTGTGAGGTAAGATTTTTATATTTTAGATGAGATGTTAGATTTTGATGTGGATGCTAAATGCTGATAGGTTATTTGGCATTCTGGATGCAAGATTTTCTATTTACCAAACTTGAGAAAGAAGATGATGGATCAGTTTAGATTTTGGATTGGGATTTTGTTTAAGACTAATGCGTTTGTATGCCTTATGTGGTGGGATTAATGACCATTTTAAAGAAGGTGGAAATCTATTATATGTGGTGTATGGCTTTTTATTGACCACTTTCTTTTGAAAAATTCCTTTGATTGGAGTTACCACTTCACTTTTCTTTGAAATCTATATTGATTTGTTTATTTTATTTTTGAATTCATTAAAACTTTATATTTGATTTTGATCTTTTTCTTTCTAAGAATTATTTTTTGGTCCTGGAATTGATAGACTTAAGGATTTGGGAATGACAGTTTATGGTTTGGATGGAAGGAGTGCACTAGAAAAAATATTATCATAAGGACTACACATGGCCCCTATTTTTTATGGTTGCATTAAATGAAGTTTCCCCTAGTATCATTGAGTCATCACTAACATCATTATATTTCTTGATTCATGAGTAGCTCAGACCTTGATTTCTAGGATTTGCACAAAAGTACATTGATTCTAAAATGTCTTGTTCATGCAAACCTAATTATTTATCTTGATATTACATGCTTTGATATACTTTTTCATGATGAGATATTTATTGTTTTAAAAGAAAGATATTAAATCATCATTATATAGGGTAAAAGTACAAACCCATGACATACTTTTATAAAGTAAATGGCCAACACAAATACAATTTTTCATGGCTATTACCAGAGAGGACAATTATTGTAATAGTTCTAATTTGAATAGAAATAGCAAAATATTTTTATTTTCCATTCTTAGACTTTAATAGGTGCCCCTCATGGGAAGGATTCAATATCCTATACTATGTCATTTATGGCCGTTATAATCTGTTCTCTATTAAAAAATGAAGAGGATGCATTTTTTTGTGTCTAAATGTATGGACTCATTTTTTGTCTGTTGTTTCTACTTCATGATTTATGGTGCTAGGATTTTGTTTATGTTGTGATAGTTAAATCATTCGTATGCTCTTTTAACATTATTTGTAACACTTTAAAAAAAAATTAGAACATATTATGCATTCTTAGGAGTGAATTACACTAATAGATTTGGTGCATCACCTTAGATAGTTTCATTTTAGTTTCTTTTGCATTCCTTTTTTCCCTTTTCTCCCCCAAATATTTTAAGATTTGGCTTCTAAAATCTTGAAGGTCACTTCATAGACAATAATTTTGGTCCCCCGTTTGTGAAACTTCCCATAGGAGGTTGTTTTCCAAGGATAAAATTTTCAAGCATCAACAGTTTCCTTTATTGGCATGGAAAATGGGACCTGAACTAATTAGAGGTTGGAGTTTATGAGCTAGAGACCCATCACAAGGTCATTAGCAACACATAATCCAAGCTTAGTACTACTACCGCCTCTAGTTGTTGTAACCTGCCAAAGAGCTTCAAGGTTTAACACAACACAACAACCACAACAGATGGTTGCTCCAAGTAAACCAAGAAACTTTTTAGCCTAGAATAGTGGTAGCCCACTCATCTCTCCATTAGCCCTGGCTACATGGGAAACTATTCTTGCTAACACCTTAAAAATGATCTTGAACCTCATAGACCTTTAAAAGTGTAGAGAAACATCTTCATGATGTGGCTAATTTTTGTATTGTGCACCATGTCATAGAGAAAAATGTAGCCTTAAATCTACTAGTCATCTCTTTCAAGGGGAGGGCTCTTGACTAGTATCGGTCCTTGCCACCCAACTCCATCGCCACTTAGGATGACTTGGGAAACATATTCTTTGACCAATTTAATGAGAAAGGATACTGATAATCTCTTCTTTAGTGCTTGATCACCATCAAAAGAGCACTTCAAGAGGCTATTACCGATTTTCATACCAAGTTCCATACAACTTGGAAAAGGATCTAGGTAGTGACATGATCACTTACATGCATGGCTATCGTCTTCTACCTTAAGGTCTTCAACTCAGGCATAGTTGTGATGATTTAGTCTTTTGGAGGCCAGACACTATCAAATACGTATGAGTTGGTTGTCAGGGTAGAGGATAATTTGATAGATGTCAAGAAGCTCCCTCTATGATCACTAATGCTCATGTTCTTAGAACTATCAATGCCACCACAAGATGAGGTTCCAAGTACCTTGCAACCATCTCCTTTCATGTATGCATATCTTGTTGCCTAGACGAGTGTGTCTACTTCATCGACGCTAGCTACAGAGATGAACGACATAAAAAGTATCCTACAAAACTTCTCAAATGAGATTATAAACCTCAAGAGATAGCAAGCTATGCCCCCAAAGCCCCCTTTCTAAAATTATCAAGGCTGAAGGTCATTGTATCAACATAACCAGTACCAAGGAGTGAATAGTTTGAATCATTAGACACATCCCACAAACTAGATTGTCCTAGTTCCTACTCCTCTGTAATCATTCCTACCAAATCCACATAGGGAACTAGTTGCTAGCTAAAATAATTTGGCAGATGACTCAAACTCATGGTGTTTTCCATGCAATGATGCACATCCACCCCAAAATTTCCCAAGGGGTAATTTACAACAAAAGGTCTCCAAGAAATGAAGACAAGGGAACACACGAGCAATTAAGTCCTTCACAAATATCAATCCCAAGGTGTCAAAAACATTTCCAAATTGCTATACATAAACGTTGCAACACTTGGCAGATTTCTCATTCATTTATTGTGTTGATTATTGCATTTATAATTGCAAATCTCTCCACAAGGCTTGACATATAATATTTTTTGTGTGCTCCTTCACACAACCAACAAAGGCATCAACCAACAATATTTCCTTCTTGCGCAAATATGGAGGTGTTGACATCTTCATAGAAGAAGCATTCTTTATTTGCTACACCTCTAAAAAGTCTCCAATGACTTCCTACATCCTCCATGCCAACCCCAAGACTTGGTCAATCCACAAGCATTTATCTTTTGCTGCACCCAAATACACCCTCAAAGACTTCTCACCTTACCACGGTTTGTATTAATAAAGATTCCCTCAAATTATTTGATTTCACCTCCATACTCTTGTACTAGGGTATTTATTGTACTCGTTTGTTGTAACTATATAATTTACCTAAACGGTTAATGGTTTAAATGAAAAATATTAAGTGTTGAAAGGGGGTCATTTTTCTTTTGCATCAAATTTGCAAAGAAGGGGTTAGTTTTTGTTTTATCATAATTAGCAAAGGGGGATTTTTTAAATTTTGCAATAAATTGTAAACAAGGGGGGTTCATTTTATGTTTTTGTTATTTTGTTGAGGTTTAAAGGCATACTTAATCTATGTCTTCATTTTTCACCTCATGACATAAACTTGTAAGAACTCAAAATAATAAATAATTTTGTAAATGTACTCATATAAAGTGCCACCAAAATTGAATGTGTATTCCTTAGGGAGGGAATTTTGTACTTACACTAAATTTTTAAGTGCAATGGGGGGTTGTGTAGTGCCTTGATTTTCCATCATAGAAATGTATCCTCGTGATTCTCGCCTCATGCGTGTGTTTCCTTGATTTTCCATCACAACATGGATCCTCATGATTCTCTGCTCATGTGCACTGTGTTCCTTAATGCACACCCTTTTTCAGATTCTTGTACATGTTGTGAACCTAATTCTAGGGCTAAATTCCTTGCACACTTTTGTGCTTGATTTCAGTTAGTCTGCTTATACCTCTTAACATTAAGGGGGATTATGACAGTGTTAAGCTAATGCTTCTCTCAATGGAGCAACTTTTTTCAATGGAGTACTGGAGGAACCTCCTACTTTTGGGGGTCACATGACCTTCTATATTTATCTATTGTATGGGGGGATTATTCTAGTGGATCATATTTTGTGAGATTCTAGTACTTATGTAGAGCACCATGATGCACATTTTAGTAGTGTACACATGTCACTCATGCATTTCTTGATTGTACTCTAGAATCATAGTACTATTTGTATTTTCAACTTCACATACATCTATGTATTCATGGTTGAGTAGTGTTCCATATGTTCACTCATGCAGTGTTTTGTATCTCTTATATTGATCTACATTTCTTAGAGGTTCGTTGATTCCAAAAAAAACCAATTCATCTTCGATAGAGTTTACAACTTTGACATGCTTCAAGATTTCTTCATCATCATGCTCCTATCTTCAAGGGACATATTTTCAGGAGGTCTTATCATTCTCTTTCTCTTTTTTGGAGAGGATTTTTGTTCCCATTGGGTTTTCTCCTTTTCCTCTATTTATGAGAGATTGCATTAGACATGGGTACCTCACCAGGCCTCGTAGCTGAGACCCATTTCTTTGTATCTATTACACTTTTGTCATTTCCTCAAGTATCAAGTTTAAGGGGGTGTTAAAGTGAATAATTTATCTATTCACTATAGCTTAAGTGTGCTTAAGTTGATGAGGTTAGACAACATCTTGTCTAACTAAATGTGCAACCTTTTAGGCCTCTAAAGGTTACTTAGTTGTTTGGTAAACCTCATGTGCATACCTTTTGAGGTTATAATACGTTCCATCTCACCTCAAAGGTCACTTTTGTAGTCATTCAATACTTTTCACCAAGTTTGATGACATGGTCAAATAGTTTGTTGGTTTGCACATTCCAAGTGATCCAAACATTGACACCTATAAGACACTTGTCTACTTATTTGTGCAACATCATGGGCACTTGTCAATCCACATGATAGGTGGATTTCCTCTTTCTTGCATATATATGCAAGGTAATATTGTACATTTTAATCAACTCTTTAATCAATCTCTTTGATAATGTGAATTAGGCTCATTGTGTGCAAGTGCTTTTTGTGGAAGCACAAGGTTTTTATTATTATGATCTTTGTTGGAAATCCTAATAGATTCTTCCTAGGTCTATGTTCCACTAAAATTTGATCAGTGCCCCCCTCTTAAAATACTAGAAAGTCTTAGTGTAGTGACATGTTTAGTTCTTTGTTTTTTTCTTTTTAACCATGTTTCAGAATTATTATTTTTGTTGTTGTCTTTGTTTTGAAGACTTTATATTCCAAGTAGACAAAATTTAAGCTAAAATATTGGGGTTTAATTTATGAGGCCCTATACCTTCAAAAATAAGACTCGATCTAAAACATATAAAATTTACAAATATAAGTCATACCAAGAAAATTTGCATACATAAGGACCTAAAGATAATCTAACTTGATCATATTTCCTTGAGCCCTATTCTTGGCCTTTTTCCAACCTTTGGTTGCCTCATCTTCTTCATAATCTAAATACTTAAGTTAATTAATTCTCTTATGATCCCCTACAACTCGCTATATTTACCAATTATTTTCTTTTCCTTTTTTAATTGAAAAGATGTCATTTAGCTTTTTTTCCTAGGCCTTAGGAGATAATAATTTATGTATTTTAGCCATGATGAAGGAGGTAAAATGACCTTCTCTTTTAACACTTGTTATTGTGAAGCAATAGGAACCTTGTTACTTTATAAAATTTGAATACTTAGGAGATTTGGCACAACTTGTTTGATAGATAAATGTGAGAAGCATGGACCTTTCCACCATGTTTCTTACCTTGAGAATTTGAGCTTATCTTGTTTACAATTAGCTACAATATACCTTACTTAAAAGCATATTTTGTAGCGGAATGAAATATTTTTATAATCTACCACCTACTTCCAAATTTTATCTTATACCTTTCAACCATGTCTTATAAGATAGCCCTTTTTATCTATATTGAACTTCACCTAGATTCTAGATGACATTGAGTGAATCAACCATATACTTTTAGAACTATAGATAAAAAGTGTATTTGGAATCACTCATGCATTGAAAGCATGCATCCACCCTAAACTAAAATGGAACATATGTAAGCCTAATCCATACATATGCAATTGAAAAAGGAAAATTTCATCAAATTAAATGCAAGAAACCAAGACTTAAAATCAAAAATATTCTTTTCCCAAAACCAAGGCCCATTCTCTTAGATAAAAGATATACATCTACTATTGTTTGACACCATAGCACAAAATATACTAGACACTTGGGTATCTCACTATTGCACCTTTAAACTTCTTTGACCAAGTTTTGCAATCTATGATTAGCTAGCCTAGGCCATGAAGAATTAAATCTATAGATTGAACCTTTGGTTGTGAACTTCTCTTCATTATAAATAACTTCTTTACCTAAAGAGAGGATTAGATGCTCACCTATGCATTGTATTATGCCCATACGATGCTCTTGGGAAGTGAAAGCTTTTATCACATTCTTACTTGCTACCAAGTAGATGTATCTAAATCCCCTTGATGTTGTATTACTTTAGAAAATAATAATCCTTCTAATGTTGGTTTCATAATGACATCTCGAATACCTCCCACATGCCCATGTTTACAAGGAGTAACAAAGGCCACTAGCATCCAAAATCCACACTAAAGAGGGCCTAGCTCTCACACAACTACTAAACATTGATCCCCATTATACTTATCTCCTCCAACCACTCCACCATATGGAAGAGTTTCATCTCAATTTCCTATAATACTTTAAGTACCTTGATGAGTTTAACAAATAAAAGGACAACTTCCATTTGAAAAAATAAAAGATGTTTTCTTTTGCAAACTTCCTATTTTATTATAAACACACTCTGCAGTTTCTAAACATTGATTAATACAATCCCCACTTGGCTTTCCAAAAAAGAAAACTTACTTTTTTATTTGCTTGGGCTAGTGAAGTAATAATGTTAAAACTTCTATATGAGAACCTTTTTACAACCTAGTTTAATAACATTTCTTATTATAAACACACTCTATAGTTTTCTAAACATTGATTAATACAATTCCCACTTGGAAAGAAAACTTACTTTTTATTTGCTTGGGCTAGTGAAGTAATAATGTTAAAACATTGATTATAACTTACTTTTTATTTGCTTGGGCTAGTGAAGTAATAATGTTAAAACTTCTATATAAGAACCTTTTCGCAACTTAGCTTAATAACATTTTGGCTCACCATTCTATTTATAGTGTTAATTTCTACCCATAGAAAAGATCAACAGTCGGCCGAAATCCTTTTACTTTCCGTGGGTTTCTATACAATCTAGTTCTGGCTTTATCTCTCTCTGCTGAAAAACCAGAGAAATAAAATAGCTCAATTTTACACGAAACGAAGAAGATACAAAATAAAAATATTAACCATGGAAACTGTGATAATTGGGAAGAACGGACAGCAGTACAACCGAGGTATACAAGTTGCAAACTTATCATTTACGTCTCGGCATTCTTAACCCTACCAAAGAAAAGGAATTACTGGTTATGGGCTGTCATGTTATTTGATTTTATATGATACTCTTGTTTGACTCTTCTAAACTTTTTGCTTAAATTTATTCAATTTAAAGAAATTAAAAAACAAAAACAATCAGTTACTGTTAAGAACATTGTTCATCATAAAAAATGCTTGGTCGCTCTGTGGAGAGGTCGTATGAAAGAAAATGTCTTATCAGTAACATGGCGGAGATGACGCAAAATCTTTCATCAGGCCAAGATATTAACAAATTGAAATGAAATCGAAGCCAACTTAGGTTAAATCAAATTCACAATCGGTTCCGACGAATAATTACAAGAAGAGACGAGCAGAATGAGGTAGCAAAAGTTAGAAACACTCATCATGAATTGGCAGTTCGTTGGTAGAAAAAGACCAATCGAAGAGATTAAATGGGTCGACCATTGTACTACTGTCTTCCTCTTCAGAATGATTAGTGAAATCCTTGCGATCTAATTCTGGAGGCTCCCCAAAATCTGCAAATAAATTGTCCTCGATCATATGATATGGATCCTCCTCCACAACCTCAGAATGAGCTCTGTGCTTTTCTTCTAGGGATTCATTCGGTGGGGACGCAGCATCATCATTGTCTTTACCTCTTGTCGAATCTGAAGTGTGGGGGACAACCCAAGACACGGGCTGCACCGAGTTTTCATCCAATGAATTTCGTGCAGAGGCGCTTCGATGGGCGGGCCAAGCATGGTTGTGATCTTCGGTGTATGTGATGACAAGCATGGTGGGATCTGTGAAACTGCGCTCAAGCTGCTTCCTTGCCGGGCATCCTTTCGAACTACTGCACCTGTAGTAACCCCTGTTCATCATTTCATCAATTCAACTTCAGATCTCCATGGCTGCAAACAAAATCCTTCCAAATTCCAACCTGTAGAAAAATACCTTGGGTAAGGAGATCCTTTGATGGGCTTCTGTCCATATTTACGCCACGACCAAACATCAGAAGGAACGCCGGCGCCTCCCTGTTTATTCCACGACCCTTCTGCCATTGGAATTTGCATAATTCTTCTTTGCTGGCTCTTCCTGAAAACAACCCAATAAATCAATCGATTGAAAATTGAGAGAGCGCTTATTATAGATAGAAAAATGCAAACCATACCTTTTTTTAGCACCCAGGATCTTGCTGGTTAAACTGGGGGGATTCTTGAGTGTTTTAGTACAGTCTGCTACTTTCTCGGCCGCTGGTGGAGACTCGAAAACTACAGATCCAGTATTCTCAGCACTAACCGTTTCCTGTTTCGTATTGATAACAGTGAGGGGAAGAATTTTATGACACCCTTGTTTCTCCATGGACTCCTCCGCTGTCGAGAAGAAGGTTGGCTTGTGGAGAGGAATCTCCTGGGAAGCTTCACATCCTCCCAGGAAAACATCATCGTATATGGCACTAGCACTAGCACTGTTGGTGAGCAGATGAGTGAAAGAAACAGCGTTGGGATCAAACGGAGTACTGCAATTGACTGCGTTGGCTCTCACAATGCCTCCAAAATCTGCTCCATCAGAAATCTCACACCAACTACCCATTGAGCCAAAAAACTGGACACAAATTTTATCGTAATTAAATTCTAACTATCCCTATAAAGTCAAGAGCAGATTCATATTAGCGATTAATTATTAGGGTCGTGCCAGTTTTTGGCTGGATTCAGTTGGCCTTTCGTTGAATACAGAAGTATCTAGTGCAGTTATGGGCGGCGCATATAGTGCAAGCATATTCTGTTATCGGGCGACATGATTGGTTTCACGGGAGGTAACGAAGCGGTCTAAACTGAAGCCCCACCTAGTAGCAGCTATACAAAGTCAGAGGGCTTCTTAAATGCAGAATGGCCAAAACGCATGGAATATGGAAGCCATTGATGGGCCCACAGAGCGGCAAACAATGTCCAATAGACTACTTGCTTCAATCGCGTGCGTGACTGTGATGTTAACGTTGTAGTTACCATCAACCGTATCTAAGCAAATTCATTAGATACCGGTACCAACACACGTTGTTGCGGTTAGATAATCCCATGAACATACTGTGACTGTATTTTAATGGTGGAAAGCTATTTATTAATTGGCTTGAGAAGTTTCGTTCGATTAGAATTCGTCTGGGTGTTGGATTCACCGCCAAGGAAAAGGAGGAAGAGAAGGGTATCTGACCATTTTTGGATGTAATTTTCTTCTTGTATGACGGGGACCCGTACAAATATGCATTTTTTAATGCATCTTCTTGTCACCATGCTTTTTTTAAATGCTTTTTAAAATTTCTAAATTCTAATGGGAAAAGATGCTCCGGGGAAAGCGCCACTTGAATAAGGTTGTGGCCTAGATTGGTGAAGATCTCATGCTTATGCCTTTTCCCTTTATATTTTGGCCCACTTGGAAGAAAGTGTCCTTTCATGTAATAACAAGTCTAGAGGTGATTTGTGTGTGTTGAGTCTTCCTGTAGGGGATTAGTCTCGTCTCAGTTTGTCCTTTCAGACGTTGGGTTGTGGGGATATCCCCATCATTAACCAAAAAAAATAATTTTTTTTTTTACATATGGCAATTTTTTTATTAAATTTAGTTTACAATTTAATTTAAGTTTTTTTAATATTGAGTTTTAAAAATTAATTTTTATTTTTATATATCTTATTTATTGTTTAGGATTAGATCTATATCTATTTAAAAATGATCTAAATTAGTTTTATGGTTGTGGATCTAAATTCTAAAGTTTTAAAATTGAAAATTCAAATTTAGATTTTTTGTCATTTACTTTGTCATTGTTAGTCAATTTAGTACACAATTGTGTATTATATTGTGGTATTTAAGGATAAACACTAATGTCACATTTTTTTTTTTGAATTCAAATTCAAATTTAATTTAATTTTCATTTTATTAGTATTGAATTTTAGGGTTTTTTAAAAAAAAAAAACAAATTAGATCTCTTATTTATTGTCTAGGATGAGATATATAGGTTTAGAATTGTGGTTGTAGATCTAAACTCTAAAATTTTAAATTCAAAATTCAAATTTGGACTTTGTTGTCATTTTCTATTTCTCATTGTGAATTAACTTAGTGCATATTTGTGTGCTATGTTGTGGTATTTAAGGAAAACCCCTAGTTCATTGTTATTCATCAAAGATCAACACCATAGAGCATTTATAATACATTTATAGGACAAACCCTAGTTCATTGATATCCATCAAAAGCATTGTCATAGAGCATTAGTAAAGCACACATCATCTTAGGCATCCCTACATGCTTTCTTTTTATCTTCAATCATTGTTCCAAAGTAGTTGAATCAATTTGCACAGGACTTGGCAAAAGGAGTACAATTCCTTGCCTAGTAAGTTACCAAGTAATATCTCTTGATATCAACCCACTAAACATACATATGTATAGTAAGTTGAGGCATACCTATAATAGTCAATAAGTTCTTGTCAACTCAAATATATGACAGTTCAAATTTACAACTACCAAGCTTAGCTTTGCAGTTGTAGAGATTAGTTTTATGCTTATGGAAATGGACCATAAAGTTGTACACTAAGTTTGCAATTCCAAATTACTTCATCCAACATATCCTATTTTTCTAGCACCTTGGCAATTTAGTTCCAAGAATTTCAATAATATATTTTTCCATCTATATTTCAAGCTAAGTATCATATTAAATTTATTTAAATTTAGTAATCAATTTTGTACTTATTTTCCTCGCTCATCTCTTAATCTTAGGTTGATTGATTGTGTTTATTTAATTAACCTAGATTATTTATATGTTATAGTAATTTATTTTTCCCTTACATTTTAATGAAAAATCTAACATTCCTACATGACTTATGGTTTTA
>VDFB02047144.1:37499392-37529432 GCA_007258455.2 Sequoia sempervirens
CGTCTCTTGGAATAAAGATATACATCTACTATTGTTTGACACCATATCACAAAATATGCTAGACACTTGGGTATCTCACTATTGCACCTTTAAACTTCTTTGACCAAGTTTTGGAATCCATGATTAGCTAGCCTAGGCCATGAAGAACTAAATCTATAGATTGAACCTCTACTTGTGAACTTTCTTCATTATAAATATTTTTTTTACCTAGAGAGAGGATTAGATACTCACCTATGCATGGTATTATGCCCATACAATGCTTTTGGGAAGTGAAAGCTTTTATCACATTCTTACTTGCTACCAAGTAGATGTATCTAATTTCCCTTGATGTTGTATTACATTAGAAAATAACAATCCTTCTAATGTTGGTTTCATAGTGACATCTTGAATGCCTCCCACACAACCATGTTTACAAGGAGTAACAAAGGCCACTAGCATCCAAAACCCACATTAAAGAGGGCCTAACTCTCACACAACTACTAAACATTGATCCCCATTATACTATCTTCTCCAACTAGTCCACCATATGCAAGAGTTTCTATCTCAATTTCCTATAATACTTAAGTACCTTGTTAAGTTTAACAAATAAAAGGACAACTACCATTTGAATAAATAAAAGATGTTTTCTTTTGTAAACTTCCTATCTTATTATAAACACACTATGTAGTTTTCTAAACATTGATTAATACAATTTCCACTTGACTTTCCAAAAAAGAAAACTTACTTTTTATTTGTTTAGACTAGTGAAGTAATAATATTAAAACTCTATATAAGAACCTTTTCGCAACTTCTTAGCTAATAACATTTCTTATTATAAACACACTATGTAGTTTTCTAAACATTGATTAATACAATTTCCACTTGACTTTCCAAAAAAGAAAACTTACTTTTTATTTGCTTGGGCTAGTGAAGTAATAATGTTAAAACTTCTATATAAGAACCTTTTCGCAACTTAGCTTAATAACATTTTGGCTCACCATTCTATTTATAGTGTTAATTTCTACCCATAGAAAAGATCAACAGTCGGCCGAAATCCTTTTACTTTCCGTGGGTTTCTATACAATCTAGTTCTGGCTTTATCTCTCTCTGCTGAAAAACCAGAGAAACAAAATAGCTCAATTTTACACGAAACGAAGAAGACACAAAATAAAAATATTAACCATGGAAACTGTGATAATTGGGAAGAACGGACAGCAGTACAACCGAGGTATACAAGTTGCAAACTTATCATTTACGTCTCGGCATTCTTAACCCTACCAAAGAAAAGGAATTACTGTTTATGGACTGTTATGTTATTTGATTTTATATGATACTCTTGTTTGACTCTTCTAAACTTTTTGCTTAAATTTATCCAATTTAAAGAAAATAAAAAACAAAAACAATCAGTTACTGTTAAGAACACTGTTCATCATAAAAAATGCTCGGTCGCTCTGTGGAGAGGTCGTATGAAAGAAAATGTCTTATCAGTAACATGGCGGAGATGACGCCAAATCTTTCATCAGGCCAAGATATTAACAAATTGAAATGAAATGGAAGCCAACGCAGGTTAAATCAAATTCACAATCGGTTCCGACGAATAATTACAAGAAGAGATGAGCAGAATGAGGTAGCAAAAGTTAGAAACACTCATCATGAATTGGCAGTTCGTTGGTAGAAAAAGACCAATCGAAGAGATTAAATGGGTCGACCATTGTACTACTGTCTTCCTCTTCAGAATGATTAGTGAAATCCTTGCGATCTAATTCTGGAGGCTCCCCAAAATCTGCAAATAAATTGTCCTCGATCATATGATATGGATCCTCCTCCACAACCTCAGAATGCTTTTCTTCTTGGGATTCATTCGGTGGGGACGCAGCATCATTATTGTCTTTAGCTCTCGCCGAATCTGAACTTTGGGGGGCAATCCAAGACACGGGCTGCACCGTTTTTTCATCCAATGAATTTCGTGCAGAGGCGCTTCGATGGGCGGGCCAAGCATGGTTGTGATCTTCGGTGTATGTGATGACAAGCATGGTGGGATCTGTGAAACTGCGCTCAAGCTGCTTCCTTGCCGGGCATCCTTTCGAACTACTGCACCTGTAGTACCCCCTGTTCATAATTTCATCAATTCAACTTCAGATCTCCATGGCTGCAAACAAAATCCTTCCAAATTCCAACCGGTAGAAAAATACCTTGGGTAAGGAGATCCTTTGATGGGCTTCTGTCCATATTTACGCCACGACCAAACATCAGAAGGAACGCCGGCGCCTCCCTGTTTATTCCACGACCCTTCTGCCATTGGAATTTGCATAATTCTTCTTTGCTGGCTCTTCCTGAAAACAACCCAATAAATCAATCGATTGAAAATTGAGAGAGCGCTTATTATAGATAGAAAAATGCAAACCATACCTTTTTTTAGCACCCAGGATCTTGCTGGTTAAACTGGGGGGATTCTTGAGTGTTTTAGTACAGTCTGCTACTTTCTCGGCCGCTGGTGGAGACTCGAAAACTACAGATCCAGTATTCTCAGCACTAACCGTTTCCTGTTTCGTATTGATAACAGTGAGGGGAAGAATTTTATGACACCCTTGTTTCTCCATGGACTCCTCCGCTGTCGAGAAGAAGGTTGGCTTGTGGAGAGGAATCTCCTGGGAAGCTTCACATCCTCCCAGGAAAACATCATCGTATATGGCACTAGCACTAGCACTGTTGGTGAGCAGATGAGTGAAAGAAACAGCGTTGGGATCAAACGGAGTACTGCAAATGACTGCGTTGGCTCTCACAACGCCTCCAAAATCTGCTCCATCAGAAATCTCACACCAACTACCCATTGAGCCAAAAAACTGGACACAAATTTTATCGTAATTAAATTCTAACTATCCCTATAAAGTCAAGAGCAGATTCATATTAGCGATTAATTATTAGGGTCGTGCCAGTTTTTGGCTGGAATCAGTTGGCCTTTCGTTGAATACAGAAGTATCTAGTGCAGTTATGGACGGCGCATATAGTGCAAGCATATTCTGTTATCGGGCGACATGATTGGTTTCACGGGAGGTAATGAACCGGTCAAAATCGAAGCCCCACCTAGTAGCAGCTATACAAAGTCAGAGGGCTTCTTAAATGCAGAATGGCCAAAACGCATGGAATATGGAAGCCATTGATGGGCCCACAGAGCGGCAAACAATGTCCAATCGACTACTTGCTTCAATCGCGTGCGTGACTGTGATGTTAACGTTGTAGTTACCATCAACCGTATCTAAGCAAATTCATTAGATACCGGTACCAACACACGTTGTTGCGGTTAGATAATCCCATGAACATACTGTGACTGTATTTTAATGGTGGAAAGCTATTTATTAATTGGCTTGAGAAGTTTCGTTCGATTAGAATTCGTCTGGGTGTTGGATTCACCGCCAAGGAAAAGGAGGAAGAGAAGGGTATCTGACCATTTTTGGATGTAATTTTCTTCTTGTATGACGGGGACCCGTACAAATATGCATTTTTTAATGCATCTTCTTGTCACCATGCTTTTTTTAAATGCTTTTTAAAATTTCTAAATTCTAATGGGAAAAGATGCTCCGGGGAAAGCGCCACTTGAATAAGGTTGTGGCCTAAATTGGTGAAGATCTCATGCTTATGCCTTTTCCCTTTATATTTTGGCCCACTTGGAAGAAAGTGTCCTTTCATGTAATAACAAGTCTAGAGGTGATTTGTATGTGTTGGGTCTTCCTAGAGGGGATTAGTCTCGTCTCAGTTTGTCCTTTCGGACGTTGGGTTGAGTCGTGGGGATATCCCCATCATTAACCAAAAAAATAAAATAAAAATCTACATATGACAATTTTTTTATTAAATTTAGTTTACAATTTAAATTAAGTTTTTTTAATATTGAGTTTTAAAAATTATTTTTTATTTTTATATATCTTATTTATTGTTTAGGATTATATCTATATCTATTTAAAAATGATCTAAATTAGTTTTATGGTTGTGGATCTAAATTCTAAAGTTTTAAAATTGAAAATTCAAATTTAGATTTTTTGTCATTTACTCTGTCATTGTTAGTCAATTTAGTACACAATTGTGTATTATATTGTGGTATTTAAGGATAAACACTAATGTCACATTTTTTTTTTTGAATTCAAATTCAAATTTAATTTAATTTTCATTTTATTAGTATTGAATTTTAGGGTTTTTTAAAAAAAAAAAACAAATTAGATCTCTTATTTATTGTCTAGGATGAGATATATAGGTTTAGAATTGTGGTTGTAGATCTAAACTCTAAAATTTTAAATTCAAAATTCAAATTTGGACTTTGTTGTCATTTTCTATTTCTCATTGTGAATTAACTTAGTGCATATTTGTGTGCTATGTTGTGGTATTTAAGGAAAACCCCTAGTTCATTGTTATTCATCAAAGATCAACACCATAGAGCATTTATAATACATTTATAGGACAAACCCTAGTTCATTGATATCCATCAAAAGCATTGTCATAGAGCATTAGTAAAGCACACATCATCTTAGGCATCCCTACATGCTTTCTTTTTATCTTCAATCATTGTTCCAAAGTAGTTGAATCAATTTGCACAGGACTTGGCAAAAGGAGTACAATTCCTTGCCTAGTAAGTTACCAAGTAATATCTCTTGATATCAACCCACTAAACATACATATGTATAGTAAGTTGAGGCATACCTATAATAGTCAATAAGTTCTTGTCAACTCAAATATATGACAGTTCAAATTTACAACTACCAAGCTTAGCTTTGCAGTTGTAGAGATTAGTTTTATGCTTATGGAAATGGACCATAAAGTTGTACACTAAGTTTGCAATTCCAAATTACTTCATCCAACATATCCTATTTTTCTAGCACCTTGGCAATTTAGTTCCAAGAATTTCAATAATATATTTTTCCATCTATATTTCAAGCTAAGTATCATATTAAATTTATTTAAATTTAGTAATCAATTTTGTACTTATTTTCCTCGCTCATCTCTTAATCTTAGGTTGATTGATTGTGTTTATTTAATTAACCTAGATTATTTATATGTTAGAGTAATTTATTTTTCCCTTACATTTTAATGAAAAATCTAACATTCCTACATGACTTATGGTTTTAAACTTCTTCATTAGGCTGCTTAGATCTATTCTTTTATTGCATATTTTATTTTTCAAATATTGTTAGCATTTAAATTTCCATTTCTTTTTTATTCTTGATTTGTATACCTGCTTTAGGGTTTCAATTTTCATTAAATGATCTTTATCTTCACTCCACACACTACTCGCCCTTATTTTTACCTTTGGAGTTTCATTCATCAATTTATTTATAGATCCAAGCTTGTTCATTTTTCTAAATTTATATCAAATTATACTTTCCTTTTTATTAGTTATCCTTTGAGGTTTGATGAGTTGTTTCAAAATCACAACAAAGAGGGGAAAGGGGGTGGCTATATAGGAGTTTTCCTAGGTCAAACCACCAATTTTGTATTTCTACCTCCATGAATAATCAATTGATTGACTGATAAAATGTGTATGCTCTTAACCTTAAGTGTGCATCTAAGGCTATAATGAGCTAAAATGCTAAAAATCCTACTCAAGTGTGTTAGAGAAGGATTACTAAATGACATAAATGAAATCAACCCAAGAGAAAGTCAAATACCCTTTGGAAAATCTAAAATGCAACAATACCTTGCTTAGGGCAGTAAGTAGATCAAAGTCTAAAGATGAGAAAACTCTGAAAATAAGTCATTAGGCACTTGAAAGAAGCCAAAGCTATCTCTAAAACCTAGATTCCATAACGTTCTTCCATTGGCATCAAACTACAATATTGTAGCAACTTGATTTAAAATTATGAAATTGTTCTTGAAAAACCTATAAAAATGTACATGTATTTTGGTAGAGTCTTGTTGTCCTTATTATTGCTTCTCTTTAATTTGAAATAATAATTCATGTTTATGTAGTGGAACTTAGAATAAATTAAAGTGTAGGATGACTCATTTGATTTTACTTTTTGGGATTAATTTATCGCCAAGGCTCAAATTTGAAATTACACATCCAAAATTAGAGACTAAAAAAATGGTAAATTAAGTTTGTCAGGTAAAATACCTACTCTAGGGTGCTAGGCGCCCTTGTCTAGCTCTTTCACACTTAATAATACTTAATTTGGTTATTTAGGGTCTGCTATCATCAAGACTTCTCCAACATAAGAGCACTTGTTAAGGTCATTTTGATGATGTTTAATCAATACAAAAAATCTAAGGTAGTACTAACACATTCTCTTGGGTTGATCCTAGGAAGAATTAGCACTAGAGGATTCCTAAAATGCATGAATGGATAGGTTACTAAAGCAAGTTTCAAATAGAGAATGAAATTGTAATTTTTCCTTAAAGGGAGTATAATGTTTTATCCTACATTTATCCCCCACTTTAGTAGCCATATGACACGACGTGCATATGAAAGCTAAATTACTGAAAGTAAATCATATCATACAAGGATACCCAAACAGATGTTGTAGAGGATGTAGAACATTTTGCAAACAAGAGAATAAAGCCCCTAGCATAGTAATTTGTAAAACCATAATGTTAAGAACCACATCCTACAAAACTAAATCATTATAAACTCAAGAATCATCTTGCACATACAAACAAATGTATTAGTCCAAATACTTCTAAAGATAATGAACTGTGAGGGTAGATGTATGCCCCTTGATTTTTCTTTCTTTATGGAGGTGGAAGTAGGGTAGCAATCTCACCACATTGAATTGATTAGGGTTTGATGGAAATTATTATGGTAGGGTCATAAAAACATAACAAGTATTAAAAAGCATACAATATGAAATAGAGAAAAACTATGATTCCAACACAATAGACACCACATAAATTAGAGTTCGCAAGCTCAAGTTATGTTGATTTTAAGATAACATGGTATGAAAATATACTACTAAATTTAGCTATAAGTTATAACTTTTTCATATTTTTGATATTCATTTTCACTTTTAAAGTTTGAGAGTATTGAGAGCTAAGACCATCATCCCTAGGAGTGAAAATATTGCAACGATTAAGGTATCAAATATCAAGACTCGAGGCCTTGAGGGAGCGCATCATTCAATGTACACTGACATAAGAGGTAAGTCATGTTTACACTTTCCCTTTAGTTAGTAGGTCTATTTTACACATTTTTAATGATTTTTTAAGAAAATGGGGTGCCCCTGACCCTTGAGGGTGCCCTAGACCCCTAAGGGTACCCTAGACAAACTTGGGCACTCTGACCTTTATGGATGCCCATAGAGCTCTAGAACTTGTACCTTTTTATTTGATTTTTATTTATCTTTGAATGCATTATTGATAAATAATTATTTATTTTGCTGATAGGACCCTCCACACATGTGGGAGCATGTAGGAGGTCACTTGCTCTCACTTCTCCATAATTAGGTCACACAACTCTTAGTTCTAGAGCAACACCATCTATGTGTAGTTGGTCTCTATTAGGTGTACAACATGCATGTGATGAGGTACTAGGATGCTATGCTTATGGCACTCATGGAGAATTGGGATGTTGACACCTCTACCTTTCATCTTCCAAAAGGAGAGATGGCGATCACATTGGAGGATATATATCACATTCTTCGACTATCCATCTGAGGTAGGATTGTGAGACATGATGAGGGGAAAACCATAGAGAAGCTATTATAGGATCAATGCTATTGCATCAACCATGATATGCCATGTGATGGCAAGGGTTGGATTTAGCTGCAATGGTTGTTACATGTAGGCATTGATGTTCCTATTCTTTGTTAGATCTTGATTGCTACTATAACACTGGTTGTGTCACTAAATGGGTGAGGCACACACTTGCATGGGTGCCTTGTTTCGGGCTAGCTAGGATGCAACATGACTGCTTGTTTGTCAATTTTTATGAGTATATAGTGATTCCATTCTATTATGATCAAGTGATGAGACAGTTTGGTCACACACATGGAGTAACCATCCCTTGATTGACCTATCTCAGGTTAGCTCTCAGTGGCGTTAGCCTATAAGACATAGCTCATCTTACCATCATAGACGTCCCATTAAGTGACTCAGATGGTGAAGAACAAGATAGATATCCTATGTCAAATACAGATGGCATTGGATCCACTACTGCATACATCAGTTGGTGGAACACCACATGTCTAGACCCTATATATCCTACGAACCATCCTACTGATGATCCCAAGCCATGACCACAACATTGAGAGGATCATGAGGAGGATGAGGATGACAATGGAGATGTAGGAGGATATAATGAGGAGGAGGAGTAGCTGGCCACAACAATTGTGGGAGGTCTAGAGGAGCATAGGGGGTGTTGGAACTGTAAAAATCTAGTGATTTTACATATTGTATACATTTATAATTTTCCAAGTGAATCTCACATTGAGTACATTTCCCTCTCTTCGTGCATTTTTTCTCCATATTTTCCCATGTTGCTCCATATGTTTCATCGAGTCTTGCATTTTTCACATTCTGGTCTGTTTCAGCTTGTGATGGTCTGGGGTTCCCCAACCCATGTTGCGTTTTTTGCTTGCATGAGTCTGAGTTGCCTATCGGCAAGACTCATCCGATGTCATGCCGATCACAGGTTTTTTGCATTCATCTTTCAGCTTGACTTTTGCACTGTTTCATCGACAGTGGATGCATCTATTGGTAGAGGTTTCATTGTCGGGGCAGTGTCTTATCGAACTCAATCTGTCTCCCTGACTTGTGCGTGTGGAAGGATTCATCAGCGGGAGTCAGATGGTTGGGATAACGTCTTACCGAAACTAAGATGTCTTAGCGACAGATGCACTATGGGTTCCCTTCGGTGTAGGTTAATGGTTTCGGCGAGTGGTCATAGCGAAGGGGTCGGGTCTTGCCGACAGTGTTTCATATATGGATTTCTTTTGGCGTGAGTTCACTCTTGTCTCACTGACCGGAAAGTTTGGGATGCATATCGATATAGGTTGGGGTGATCGCCGTAAGGTCTCAGCGAGTGACCTTCGGTCTCGCCGATGGAAAGCAATGAAGGATCTTGTCGGCAGGAGTGTGATCTTATCTCGGCGACTTAGAGTGCATAGGGCCTTTCGGTATAACAAAGTGAAGTCTACAGGAGGTCCCCTTGAAGGTTGGAAGCTATAGCGATATAAATGGGGCATAAGGACTCTGTCGGTGAGAAAGCTAAAATGTCTCAGCGAAGACAAGTGGAAGATGGCTTTCGGTGAGAGATATCTTGGGTCATAGTGACACAAAGTGAATTGGGAGTTTTCGGTGTGACTAAATGAACTCTTTGAGACATCTCGCCAACCATCTATTGTCTTGGCGAAGGCAATGATGGGCACTCGTTGGTGAGAAAAACTTAATGTCACATCAATGCGAATGAAAACACGACAAAATGGCTCTCGGTGAAACATAGTGAACGATGTGTGATATCTCCATGACTTGGGTCTGTCACAGTGAAGGTGAATAACACAGGGAGCACGGGATGGAGCAATTGACAATATTTTTCCTTCGGCATACTTTCTAGTGGTCTCAGCGACTGGTTCACTGGCGATTAACAATTTTCAAACCTTGTGGCTGACATGTAAATTGCTTGAAGACCGTTGCCGGTCGACATGGATTTACCCATTTTCTATGGTGGCTGACATGAAATTTCATTTTGATTTATTTTCTAATGCTGGGTATAAATATGCCCCTGGATTGTAATTGAAGATCATCAGATTTTATCAGATTTTAGATTAGATACAGTAGATTAGGAATGAGCACAGTAGAATAAAGTTCTCATTCTGGAGACTATGTTGCATGTTTTAAACTGGCGAATTCAATGAAAATCAGTTGGTGTGGTAGGTTATTTCTGGTGTCAATTGCATGTTGAACTTATTGAAAAGTATTGTTGAAGCTGTCTCCAATTTGATTCTTCTTGGTTGTTTAAATTGACATAACAAGTTTATGTTCAGTTTGTCAATGCACATTTGATGTATTTGTGTGATTAATCAATTGGTTCTTTCAAGCAAAGATTAAATCCTTTTGTTAATCATAGTAATCAGGGAGATTCATCTGGATTATTAAAGTAGAGTTTAGTAGTCATAATCCTGCATTGTTTATACAAGTTATGAACAGGTCATATGCCTGCAATTTGATCCTCTGCCAGAATAAGTTGCCCACTTCTGTTTCATTTGACTCTGCATACCCAACAAGGCACTGGTCTCTGCAATTTCATCATTTGAATTCGTTCAGCTTCTTACATTTGTTTATTGACCATTTTAGGAGTTAGATTAGAAAACTGCTTTTACTATTGCTATCAAGTTTGGTTTCATTTGTTCACTGTCATCTGCCATTGTGGACAAAGCATTTCAGAAGGATAAATCATAAGTTAATTCTGCTTCATTCATAAAGGTACACCCGCCTAGGTCTAGTAGCACCTGCAGCGTAGAAGGTTGAGTTCTCTTGACTTTGTCTGTTACCCTAAAGCGTATCAAGAGATTGGTAGCCTCTTGAGGTATTTCGGCCTACATTTTTGAGAGCTAACAAATTGGCGACTCCGCTAGGGAATACATCAGAAAATTCGGTTGAAGACCATCATATAGAGTCAGTGGAGAAAAGATTTGTAATTTGAGAAATTTCAGAAAAGGTGATTCCACTGGGAAAAGATCAGAAATAATGATTTTCCTACTTTTGAAAAAGTAGGTGGTGACTCTGAAAGAATATTTTGCAACTGTTCAAACATGAATGAAAGAAGATCTCAGTTTTGGGGAGGTTATGCTGGAGCTCCTCATGGTCAGCAGTATATGCCATATCATCATACACAACACTATGGTCTGATGTACCAGCATCAGTACCCACTTGGCGGCCCCCCTCATCAATACACAACAATGATCAGACAGTTTGATTTGGCAGGGATTCAATTATCCCCTTATCCAATGGATGGCAGTTGGAGAGGTATTGTTCCGAAGTTTACAGGGTGTGATGCTATCACTGCTAAAGATCATTTAAGAAGTTTCAATGCATTCATCCAAGATTTGGATGTGCCATATGAAGATTTACACATGAGGCTATTCATGATATCACTTATTGAAGATGCTAGGGATTGGTTCAACAGCTTACCAGCTGTCTCTATTGATTCTCTCCAAGGATTTCAAGATCAATTCCTCGAGCAATTTGGGAATCTAGGTGCACCAAATGCTGCTCTTCGTGAATTAATACACATTCAGAAAGATCAAAGTGATACAGTCTATGATTTTAATCAGAGATTCAATAATTTGCAGAATAAGATACCTCTTGGATCAAAGTTGCCAGATTCTGTAGCACTAAGTATTTATTTGAATGTATTTGATCCTAAGCTAGGGCATGAATTGAGAAATAAATTCCCAAGAGATTTGACTAAAGCACAAAAGATGGCACAAACAATTGAAAACAACAGGAAGGCTGCTGGTATAATCAGTAAAAGAGACAACCCTAGGGTTCCTCAGCAAAGCAAAAATTATTAGTACAGACAGGAGAACACATACAAGAACAAAAGGCCGAGGTTGCATGGCATGCCTTATAATACAGATTGGAAGGACAACAACCTATAACAGCTAGGTTCGAAGCTGGGAGTTTGGCGATCGCTGAGCGTTAGGCGGAAATCCCAGCGTAGCAATGGTCTGTTTTGCATTTTTGCGATGCGTCACCGACCGTCAGCGCCGTGCGCCAATGGCGGTGATGAGGAATGCGCCATTTTAAAGTCACCAGCGATGACCGCCGTGCCGATTTGACCTCTCAACACCTTCACCATGTTGTGCGAAGAATCACCTTTCGGAGCATTGTTACCGTCACGGTGCCTCAAATCAGAAACACCATATGGTCAAATGCCAGTCCCGCGATTGCCAGCAAAAATCATACGGCCAGCCACCCGGCGAGTAAGTCCCCCAGCATGGTACAGACGGTTCGGTGGTGCCAGTATGGTCGCATCCGCTGATCACAAAAACAGTGAAACATTGGAGCCAGCAGCGATTGGCGCAGCTCCTCTTTAACCTGCCTGCCGGTTCCCGCAGCGAAGAACACCGTCACGTTAACCACGGTATTTCTGGCAGAATTGATCAGATAAACCCGAAGATGATATGTAACTGAGATGATTCCTATGATAGCTTGCATGAGGAAGATGAAGGTACAAGAGAGTTCTCTTGCATAACAGATTGTGATAGGGAAAGCAGTGCATGTGGTGAGGAATCCAGTGAATATTCAGATTATGATGATGAACTAGAGGATTTTGATCTGCAATCAAGGGATTCTTCTACCTATTATGAAGATGCTGATGAAGAAGAGGTTTGTACATTTGAAAGTGATTTCCAAAACTTTTCAAACTCATTGTATGATGAAGAGTTAAATGAAGATCAGATGATTTTTTGCCAAGGTGTGTCAATGAGTAATTTTTAGATATTTTCAAATCCATTCTATGAAAGAGAGGAGCTAATTTTAGACAAGAAAAATGATGGAATAAATAATTGCACTGATGATGTTTCTAATTTCCCATTCTCTGATGGTATTGGATTTCTGTTTGATGATAGTGATGAAAATATAGAGATTTGTTCACTTGTCAGTGAACAGATTGCAAATTTGTTTACTTCTGAATACCTAGGATGTGCACATGATGATCTTGAAGATTTGTGTCCAGCTAATATTTGTTTTGACAGTGAAAGATCTTTGTGTAAAGATTTGTATGACTCCTTGTGCATTTCTTGGAATGATGGCGATACTTGTGGTGTTGATCAAAAGTCTGTTTCCATTCAGGATGAGGTATGTGATTTTGAAATTTCTAATTCATGTGAAGAAGACATTTGTTTGCATACCAGGGATGATAGAAATCCAGATTTTATTGGTTCACATATGCATGATATGGAGGATATGAGTCATGATCCAGTATTATCTCCAAATAGAGATACTAAAGTGATGCGAAAGGCTTCAGATTTGCTTGTTTCAGATAATGTTGGTATGACAAAGTTTTTTGTTTTTCAAGAGAAGCACTTTGAGTGTGAATTTTTGATACAATTGGGAGAATGTTTCATAATACATAACAGTGAGAAAGATAATACAAAATTTTGCATTAAATATGTATGCATTTTGTATGCTGGCAGAGATTTGTCTAATGATGGAGAATATAAACTGTTGAATGATAAAGGGAATTTGGGCCAAGCTGAGCATAGTGATTCTCTAAAAACTTATAGTGACAGGAATGATTACATGAATGTCTTTAAGAAGAGTTTGATGAACTCAAGACAAAATTAGGTATTTGATAGGGGAAAGTATGGTTCGCGTTTCAGATCGCTCAGAACAGGTGGAGCAACATAGATGATTAAGGGTTGCTAGTGCATGGACAACTCTTGCTGGTTCTCTTTAAAATTATTTTCCATGCACAGTAGTTTAGGGTTGAGGTTCACTTTCATTTTGCACCCATTTCACCTCCATCTTGCATTCATTTTGCATACATTCCTTCGTGCTTCATTTCCATTTTCATTCTGCTCTCTGGCTCATCATTTTGTGTCTGGTCTACTCACCCAAAGATGCTGGATCCTTGCAATGATCTTACTATCATTCATCCCCAAATGGAGCCACTAGCTCTCAAAAACGCAGGCCGAAATGCCTTAAGAGGCTGCCAATCTCTTGATACGCTTTAGGGTAATAGACAAGGTCAAGAGAACTCAACCTTCTACGCTTCAGGTGCTACTAGACCTAGGCAGGTTTACCTTTCTAAATGAAGCAAACTTAACTTATGATTTATCCTTCTGAAATTCTTTGTCCACAATGGCAAATGAGAGTGAACAAATGAAACCAAACTTGATAGCAATAGTAAAAGCAATTTTCTAATCTAACTCCTAAAATGGTCAATAAACAGATGTAAGATGCTGAACTAATTCAAATGATGAAATTGCAGAGACCAATGCCTTGTTGGGTATGCGGAGTCAAATGAAACAGAAGTGGGCAACTTATTCTGGCAGAGGATCAAATTGCAGGCATATGATCTGTTCATAACTTGTATAAACCATGTAGGATTATGACTACTAAGCTCTACTTTAATAATCCAAATGAATCTCCTTGATTACTATGATTAACAAAAAGGATTTAATCTTTGCTTGAAAGAACCAATTGATTAATCACACAAATACATCAAATGTGCATTGACAAACTGAACATAAAATTGTTATGTCAATTTAAATAACCAAGAAGAATCAAATTGGAGACAGCTTCAACAATACTTTTCAATAAGTTCAACATGCAATTGACACCATAAATAACCTACCACACCAACTGATTTTCATTGAATTCGCCAGTTTAAAACATGCAACATAGTCTCCAGAATGAGAACTTTATTCTACTGTGCTCATTCCTAATCTAGTGTGTCTAATCTAAAATCTGATAAAATCTGATGATCTTCAATTACAATCTAGGGGCATATTTATACCCAGCATTAGAAAATAAATCAAAATGAGATTTCATGTCGGCCACAAGGTTTGAAAATTGTTAATCGCCAGTGAACCAGTCGCTAAGACCACCAGAAAGTATGTCAAAGGAAAAATATTGTCAATCGCTCCATCCCGTGCTCCCTGTGTTATTCGCCTTCGCTGTGATAGACCTGAGTCGTGGAGATATCACACAACGTTCACTATGTTTCACCGAGAGCCATTTTGTTGTGTTTTCATTCGCATTGCTATGACATTAAGTTTTTCTCACCGACGAGTGCCCATCATTGCCTTCGCCAAGACAATAGATGGTCAGCGAGATGTCTCAAAGAGTTCATTTAGTCACACCGAAAACTCCCAATTCACTTTGTGTTGTTGTGACCCAAGATATCTCTCACCGAAAGCCATCTTCCACTTGTCTTCGCCGAGACATTTTAGCTTTCTCACTAACAGAGTCCTTATGCCCCATGTATATCGCTATAGCTTCCAACCTTCGGGGGGACCTCCTATAGACTTCACTTTGTTATACCGAAAGGCCCTATGCACTATGAGTTGCTGAGATAATATCACACTCCTCCCGACAAGATCCTTCGTCGCTTTCCATCGGCGAGACCGAAGGTCACTCACTGAGACCTTACGACGATCGCCCCAACCTATATTGATATGCATCCCAAACTTGCTAGTCGGCGAGACAAGAGTGAACTCACACCGAAAGAAATCCATATGTGAAACACTGTCGGCAAGACCCGACCCCTTCGCTATGACCACTCGCGGAAACCATTAACCTACGCCGAAGGGAACTCATAGTGCACCTGTCACTGACACATCTTAGTTTTGGTAAGACGTTAGCCTGACCATCTGACTCCCGCCGATGAATCCTTCCACATGCACAAGTCAGGGAGACACATTGAGTTCGATAAGACACTACCTCGACAACAAAATATCTGCCAATAGATGCCTCCACTGTCGCTGAAACAGTGTGAAAGTCAAGCTGAAAGATGAATGCAAAAAACCTGTGATCGCCGTGACATCGGATGAGTCTTGCCGATAGGAAACTCAGACTCATGCAAGCGGAAAACACAACATGGGTTGGGGAACCCCAGACCATCACAAGCCGAAACAGACTAGAATGTGAAAAATGCAAGACTCGATGAAACATATGGAGCAACATGGGAAAATATGGAGAAAAAATGCACGAAGAGAGGGAAATGTACTCAAGGTGAGATTCACTTGGAAAATTATAAATGTAGACAATATGTAAAATCACTAGATTTTTACAGTTCCAATAGGGGGAGGCTAGAGATGCATCCAAGGAGAGACCTAAATCTCATCCTTGTGTATCACAAGCACATCCTTCTAAATTGGAGAGACCACCTATCTACAAGAATACCTAGAGAGTATCAGAGTGCCACATACTATACCCCCAACCTCCCGAGGTAGTCCAAACATAGCCACCATAGTTGCTTGTCAAGATCCCCATTAGTGAGCTAGTGATCTAGTTTATATGATATATTATGATTTGTTGCTTTTCTTTATAGTCTACTAGATGTTGTGATTTTAAGATATATTTTTATATGGTGTAGTTATCTGATGGTATTCTATGTTTGTCTCTATTTTGTATTTGGTACCTGAGATTGGCTCAAATTTGTAGGTCAAGTAATTGATGATATGGTTCCTAATATGCAACCATATTAACTAGTGTGAGCTGAGGATAGGCCAATTGTAGTGTCAAAAATTGTCACCCTTGACAATTTCACACTATTTTTTCTCCCCAAGTAATTTATTGGACTTGATTAAGCACCTAATTTCCTAAATTATGCATTCTAAGGCCTATTTTTAACAATTTTTGAGAAATTGCAAGCATTGAACAAATACATTTATTTTATGTTTTTCTCCCAATACCTAAAATCTTGGAAAATAGGGCCAAGAATGGGATGCCCTTGGGCGTCTAAGTCCCCCTATTTTGTCAGGATCCAAATTTGAATATATTGGTGTCAACATTTTAACAATTGCAATTCAAATTGAAAATGTCATCTATCAGGATTTAATTTGTTGGAAATTGAATAAATGCCTATAAATACCTAGTTATTGCCTCATTTGAAAACTAACAAGAGAGATCTAGGAAAATTATTGGAAAACATATGATCAAGAGCATTAAGAGCAAGTCAAGAGAAAAATTTCAGAGAGTTATTACAACAATTCAAGATCCAAGCATCATGTCAAATCCTATTTTAATTTATGTATGTTTATGTTGCCATTGTTTGTGAAGGCTAACCCTTGTTGTAGGTCTCTAAGAAATTCAAGCAATCAAGCAAACATGATCCAAGACCTTGAAGTGATGTGCATGACTTCAATCCTTCAAGGAAGCTATTGAAGGGTGGTGAGTTGTAGCACTTTGTTGATTCATCATTCCTTCCTATCATTTATCTTTCCTATCATTGACATTGCCATTGTGGAAGTGGAAACACTAACATGGGGTTTGACTAAGGTAAGACCCTAAATGGTACAACATTTATTCTCTTTTTGAATGCACATATTTAAGGTTTGAAGAGGATTGAAGGAGGTTTGAAGATCATTTATTCATTGTTGCATTCAAATCCCTACACCTTGTCAACTCACAAAAACTCACCTACAAAATTATCAGATAGTGATCCGAAAAGTTTGCAAATAGAAATAGGGATCTCAGATCTAACATTAGACTTGATTATAAAAACAATTGAACAAAAAAGGCATACAAGGACCTAGATGACCTTGGATGAATCTTTCCTCATATTCTAACCAACGCTAATTTTTCAAGACAGGTACACATCGCTCTACCCTTCCCAGATTTTTCTGCAAATCTCTGTTATAGTTTGTCAATTATCGAATTCTTGTAAATTGCATATTAGGGCACACAGTCTAATTACGTTAATCAAGGAAAATCAATTCCAATCCATTCCAAGGTTCAAAAAGATGCAGATCTAGGTTTTATTGACTCACCTTTATGGTTAAAAGTCAATCTAAACACCTTGTGGATTTGCATCCTAATGTACCTTGAAAAAGGAAGAAATTAACCCTAGGTTTTACACCTTAAACTTAGGGTTCCCTTTTTCTTTGTTACATTTTGGTAAACCTAACATTTTGACATCATAAACCTTCTAAAATATGAAGTAATTCAACCCTAGATCTAGGTTTAGCATTGCATTATTTCCATTATTCATTTAGGGTTTCATTTTTGCATCATAAGAGACATAAAAATTCAAAAAATTGCATCTCACATTGCATCATAGGTTGTAATAGGATTAATTTCACTTATTTAGGTTAGATCTATAATCAAAATTGCATTCACAATTATCACTTTTTTTTCAAACATTGTTACACATTTACATTTGAATTATATTGTCATAAATTGAGCAAATTCAAGAAAAATAATCAGTTCTAGAACTGTTTGCACACAAAAATAGAACCCTTAGACAACCTAATGAATATTCAATTTTTTAGTTTTTAGAAACCCTATCAAGGACATAAATGCCATAGGGTGCCTCTATCTTGCTACACTTGGATCTGTTGGAATATGTGCCTCAATCCTTACTGACATGGAACTCCTGAAGGGAAAAGTCGCTGTGACATTGTTTATGTCTGGGCGACTAACTATTCTAAATCTGCTTGATAGGTTCATGTCGCCAAGACAGAGTTGATGTCTTGCCGAAAAGACTATCACTGTGACTCTCTGTGTTCGGCGTGACCTTTTGTCGAATGGAGAACTCAGGGTGATAGTTTGATCTTATCGGGCTAACTCATGGGTGTCTGGGAGAAGTCCCAGCGAGTGGTGTAAGTCTCGCCAACGTCAGGCTAACACAAGGTTCATCAGGGAGAGGTCTCAACGAAACCAGAAAGTTTCACTGACGGGAGTATTCTCGTGGTGCCTTCGCGGTGACAAAAGACTTCGCTGAGAAGTCTTGGCGACTTGGATAAGTCATGCTGACAGTCTTCAGAGTAACTCTTGGTGCCCGATGAAAGGTCTTGGCGAAGTCAAATGTCTTGTCAACTCGGCAAGACATGGATGCTCGGTATGTGGTCTCGGCAAAGACAAAAGTCTTGCCGACTTGGTAAGACTTGGCTGCTCGGTGGGACGTCTCGGCGAAAGACATGAGTCTTGGCAACAGTATGTGACATTCGGGGTGACATGGGATGTTCGCTATGACATCTTGGCAAAAATGGTAGACCATTCGATGGAAGCTTTGTCTGTCGGTATGACATCTCACCGAAGAGCGATAGTCATGTCGAATGGCTCACGTCGGCATGACTTAAAGATTTCGATATGAGGTCTTGGCGAGATCGGTATGTCTTGCCTATGGTTTCTCTAAGTTTGATATGACTTGTGGCATTTGGTATGAGTCTTGCTGATGAGAAATATCTTGCCAATAGAAATGAAATCGTTATTGGTAGATTCGATATGACTTGTGGCTTTCGTTATAACAACTTGCCAACTTTTGGGACTCTTGGCGATATCGATATGAGGACTTTGTGGCATCGGGGAGACATTGTTAGTGTCTCACCGATATGCTAACAAAGTTGAACTCCCTTGACCAGATTGACCATCCTTTGTGGCATCCCGCTGGACCAATCAAAGGAAGTGGATTTCAAACAGATGATGGTTAGTTTTTTGCGTTAGTTGCAGCACTGAAAAAACAACATGCAAGGAAAAATCAAAGCTCAAAAGGAAAATGTCTATGGTTGGCAATGGCAGATAAGGATGCATAGAAGGAAAAATTAGAATGTGTTAAATAAAAGCATAACGATTCTGATTTGTGAGATATAGTGAGTTCAATCGACATTCGATGAAAGCATGGTCTGTAACTGGTGAACAGTGAGTAAAGCTACTGTGACTAATACCAGAGAGTTGTATCTCTGATTGTATGTAATTATTGTTACTGTAATACAAAGAGATTCAGCTTGGTGTGGTGGGTTTTTTCCCAAAAGGGTTTCCCACGTAAATCTGTTGTTCAGTTGTCTTTTTGTATTTGTTCTATTTCTGTTAATCTTTGATGTGTGTCTTAATTGGATTGTAATTTGAAAATTAAAAGCCCTGCATTGAATTCTTCCCTATGGATTTGACATTAGGAAAGTGTTTCTGCACCTCTGCTTTCCTTACAAGTGGTATTAGAACCTGGCCAGTTGTGTTATCCTTGTGAGTGGGTTGGGTTTTTTGTGTCAATTCTTTTTCAGTGGGAGTTTGGTAGAGGTCTGATAATTTAATTACAGATTGAGATGGAAAGCACATCCGAAAATATGGAGATAGAGAAATTCAATGGTAGCAACTTTGAGTTGTGGAAACTCAAGATGGAAGATCTGTTAGTGGATCGTGATCTTTGGACTGCTGTGTCTAGAACAATGCCTCAAGGCATGAAGCAAGAGGATTGGGACCTGGAAGAAAGAAAATAAAAAGGGTTGATAAGGCTTTGTTTAGAAGATTCTGTTCTTCTGAACATGCATGAAGAAAAGACTGCATCTTCCTTGTGGAAAAGATTAGCATCCATTTATTAGAGCAAGTCCTTGGTGAACAAGCTGTTCTTGAGGAAGAAGCTGTATTCTTTGAGAATGCAGGAAGGAGGGTCTATTGCTGATTACTTGAATGCTTTCAACATGTTGATTGCTCAGTTGACATCTGTTGGTGTGAAGATTGAAGATGAAGATCGTTGCATGCTGTTGCTGTGTTCTCTGCCTGATTCTTGGGATCATTTGGTGATGGCTATAGGGAGTACAACTGGTGCAGGAGCACCTAAGGAACAACAGGCAGTTTCTTTAGGTAAATAAGAAACCTAGAGGAATAATTTTGTTTTGTTTTCATAAGGTCATGTTGACCATTGTGTAGATAGCTTAGAGGTGTTTTTGATCTCTAGGAATGAAGTGGTGAAAAGATGAATGAGTTTTGAAGCTCTTTCTTGTTGGGTTGCTAACCTTGACAAAGGTTTGAAAACACAGTGTTTTGGTAGTATTTACTGATTAGGTCATGAAAAAGCCGACCAAAGTTGATAACTAATTGAAAAACCTTATTTAAGGTGAGCCTCGACCTGTAAACAAGGTTAGAGGGATTGGAATTGGGCAAACATTTTGAGAGTTGAATAAAAACAGTGTTCTTGAAGGATATTTTTGATTTTTGTTGCATAACAGAGCTTTAAATGGATTAATATGATTACTATTCTGTAGGTTGAGTGTAGTGTGGATAGTATACTAGCTTTTTGTGTCTTTTAATTTCATTTGTAATTCATTTTCATCATTTGTTTGTAGATAGTTTGTTTTCTTTCATTTTCTGGCCTGAACCAAACTGTTTTTAGGAAATGGAGTGCTAGAGCACTTTCCCACTGTACAAATTGTACGGCCCTTTGGGAACAATGCCTAGACTCCATGATTTTACATATATTTAGTTGTAGGATTTGTATGTGTGCAGGAGTTGCTAGCAATGTCTTGCCCTAGGCGAGCCAGGCAGAGTCCGACTAGGGAAGACAAGGAGTGAAAGACTCATATTTTGTAGGGGTGTTAAGGTTTTGCAAAATTTCCTTTTGGATAATTTAAATGAGGGTCTTGGCAAGGTCTAGTGGTCGGAAGGAGGCTCCATCAACCCATTTGGTGTGATAAAATTCAGACAGTCTGGAAGCAGCCAGTGAAAGGCTTATAAACCCTAGTTTTAGGCTATTTTCAAGAATTGGCTTTGTACGGCTGGTAAAGGCCCAAAACCACAAAAATATTGGAGAGTTAGGAAAATGAACCAGGGATCTCAGAGAAAGAATGGGGTGTTCTTTTAATATTTTAGAGAAAATACCAGATTACTCAGAGTTGGAGGCCTAATAGGGGCTCTTGGCTAGTAGCCCTCTTTAACCCAAATGAGGGTTTGATGAAAGCGATGGAATGGTGTAGTTTGGTGGAACCTCTAGAAGCCCTAGGAGGTTGGTTTGAAGCTATTGTAGACATATCTATACCCCTGCAAGTTCTAAATTGTGTATTGAGGTGTGGTTAGTCTTTAGGGAAGATTAAAGGCTAAGGAAGAGTTAGTGTTATTACACCAAGAATTGTCTTGGTTGGATGAAGGTGATAGAAGTGGGGTTGGCCAAGAGAACCAAGGGTACCTAAATGTGCAAAAGGACCTATAGGTTAAAGTGGTGGAGTAAGGCACCAAGAAGGTCTTGCAAGCAAGACCTAGAGCAGGAAGCTGCGATTGATTCCTCCAACCCCTCTCCCTATCAGATTGGTATTAGAGCAAGTAAAAGATTTGGGAAAGAGTAATATATGTCAGCCGTTGAGTCAAGTGATGCTACCATCATGGTGACAAATGCACAATTGGCCAGGATGGTTGAAGAGCAAGAGGAAGACAATAAACAGTTGAGGGAAAGAATAGCCCAACTTGAGCAAGCAGTGAGGAGTGCGCAATTTGAAGGAAGGATACCAAAGGAAGAAGAGGTTGCAAAGGAAGACAAGACCCTTGAACCTGACCTTGTCCTAAAAGAAGAGCCTTTCTTGAAGGCATTGAAGGCCTTGAGTGGAAAAGCACTTGAAGGCATACCATTATTTAGTGGAAAAATGGAAGCTGATCTAGTCATGGAGTAGATAGAGGGAATGGAGAATAATTTTGAAAGTGATGGAGTCACTGAAGCACAGAAGGTAAAGGTGGCCAAATCAAGACTAAGAGGTTCTACCTTGACATGGTGGAAGTTCATTCAGACAGAGAGGGAAAAAGAAGGTAAGTAGTCTATAACTACTTGGAAAGGTATGGTTGCAAAAGTAAAAGAAGCATACATGCTAGTTGACTATGAGATTCAATTACATAAGATGAGACAAAGCCTAAGGCAAAGAGACCAAGATGTAAACACTTACAGTGAGGAGTTTCAAAAACTTTGCATGAGGTCTAATGTGATAGAGGATGAGAGTCTCAAGGGGGCTAGATACCTTAATGGCTTGAAGTGGAACATTCAAGAGGAGATGGCTCTTTTAAGTCCTAAGATAGTACACCAATGCTATCAGTTGGCCATAAAGATTAAGGAAAGAAGCAAGAGCAAGCAAGATCAGGCTTCTAAGGGCAGAGGCAAAGGCAAAGATCAAAGAGATCAAAGAGGACAGTGTGGTGGCTACCAAGGTAGAGGCAATGACCAAAGAAACCAAGGAGAGTCTAAAATCACAAAGCATGGAGGAGAAACATCTTCTAGAGGAGGATAAAAAAGAGGTAGAGGACCTCAAGGAGGTTCAAATAGAGGAAGAGGAGCAGGCAGGAGCAATTCATACTTTGCAAACATGAAGTGTTACCATTGTGGACAAGTAGGTCATCCTACTTATAGGTGCCCAGAGAAAGCATCTTCATCAAGCAATGAGAAGAGAGTGGCTTATGCACAAGAGGAAACCATGAGTCCTAAGTCATCTGAGGTCAGTCATATTGAATCTAAAGTAGGAGAGAATCTGATGTTCAGTAGGGTCTTGATCAGACAATCGATCAAGGAAGAACCAAAATAGAGGATCGCTCTATTTAGAGTAAGGTGCAAGATACTTGGAAAAGTGTGCAAGGTCATAGTAGATTCAGGTTCAACAGACAATATCATCTTAGAGGAGGCAATAATGAAATTGAAATTGGAGAAGGTACCCCATACTAACCCTTACAAAGTCACATGGCTAAACAAGGGACAAAGTGTTTTAGTAAATGAGCAAGTAACGGTGGAGTTTTCCATTAGAGGATATAAAGACAAGTTAGTTTGTGATGTGTTACCCATGGATGCATGCCATCTACTATTGGGAAGACCATGGCAATATGACAGAAGTGTCATATATGATGGGAAAGAGAATACTATCTCATTCAAGAAGGATGGGAAGACTTTTAAGTTGTAGTCACTATTAGAAGAAGAAGGACAATCAAAGACACCAAACATCATGTTGAGCAGTGGTAAGGAGTTCCTTAACAACCTACATCAAGGGAGTGAAGAATATGTGGTTGTGTTACAACCTAAAGAGGAAGATAAGTCTAAAAAGACAGTCCTATCGGAAGCAGTCCAGAAGTTACTTGAAAGGTACAAGAGCATAGTTAGGGATGGTACACCTGCAACTCTACCACCAAAGAGAGCCATTAGTCATAAAATTGACTTCATACCTTGAGCTTCATTACCTAACAAAGCAGCATACAAACTTACACTAGATCAGAACCTAGAGGTAGCTAGGCAAGTGGAAGAATTGTTGGATCAAGGATTGATTCAAAAGAGCATCAGCCCATGTGCAGTACCAGTGGTTTTAGCAACAAAGAAGGGGGGTAAATGGAGGTTATGCACTGATTCTAGAGCAATAAATAGGATCACCATTAGGTATAGATTCCCTATTCCTAGAATTGAAGACTTAATGGATTGTCTTGGAGGAGCCCAATACTTCACCAAGTTGGATCTCAAGAGTGGATACCATCATATCAGAATTAAGGATGGTGATGAGTGGAAGACAACTTTTAAGACAAATGATGGGTTATATGAATGGAGAGTGATGCCATTTGGTCTCTCCAATGCCCCTAGCACATTCATGAGGCTCATGAATGAAGTACTTAAAGAACTTACATGGATATTTGTGGTAGTCTATCTTGATGACATCCTCATATACAACAAGACAGTAGAAGAGCATTTGAAACATGTGGAGTTGGTTCTTAGAAGGTTGCAAGAGGAGAAGTTGGCAATCAATCTAAAGAAGTGTGAGTTCTTTAAGCAAGAGCTAGTCTATTTGGGTTTTGTAGTGTCCAAAGGATCATTGAAGATAGATCCAAGCAAGGTGGAAGCCATCCTAAACTGGCCTACACCAACCACAGGGACTGAGGTAAGAAGTTTTTATGGATTGGCTCAATTTTATAGAAAATTAATAAGGAACTTTAGTGGCATATGTGCACCAGTCTTAGATACAATCAAGGGTGGTTTAAAAACTAAGTTTGTGTGGACTCAAAAAGCTAAGAAAGGGTTTGAGAAACTGAAACAAGAGGTGGCAACTCAACCCATTCTCTTATTACCTAGTTTTGACAAGTTGTTCACTGTTGAATGTGATGCTAGTGGAGTGGTAGTAGGAGGAGCGCTAAGTCAAGAGGACAGGCCTATAGCCTTCTTTAGTGAAAAGCTCAATGAAGCCAAGAAGAAGTATTCAACCTATGACTTGGAACTTTATGCTTTGGTTCAGTCACTTAGGAAATGAAGGCATTATCTTCTACCCAAGGAGTTTGTAGTCTTTACTGACAATCAGGCACTCAGCTTTATCAACACTCAAGAGAAGTTGAGTAATAGGCATTTGAAATGGATGGAATATATCCAAGCTTTTACCTTCACCATCAAGCACAAGAAGGGACAGCTAAACAAAGTGGCAGATGCATTGAGCAGGAGATTGTTGACAGTGCAAGAGATACAGATCAAGAGCATTGGCATAGAGAGTTTCAAGGATCTCTATGGGGAAGATGAAGACTTTTCAGAGGTCTATAAGGTATGTTCTAATTTTGAAAACCATTTCCATAGCCAATACTCAGAGTACACATTGCAAAGTGGGTTATTGTTTAAGGGAAATTAGTTGTGTGTTCCAAGAGGGTCAATGAGGGAAAATCTGATTCAGAAAAAGCATAATGGCAGTCTTAGTGGACATTTTGGCATCAATAAGACTTTAGAACTAGTGCAAATATTCTATTATTGGCCTAAGTTGGCAAGAGATGTTAGAAAGTATGTGGAACAATGTGTTGTGTGTATGAAAGCTAAGGGAGGAGCTAGTAATGTTGGTTTGTATCAACCCCTACCCATCTTAATAGACCATTGAGTGTGATCATGGATTTTGGTGGGTAGGTCTTCTTCCTAAGCACCAAGACCTGGCTTCGAATGCTAGTTTATGTAGTGGAGTGAGATTTAGCAAGATGAGTCATTTCATTCCCTGCAAAACTACTCATGATGCTAGCTACATAGCTCATATTTTCTTCAAGGAGATTGTAAGGATCCATGGATTGCCTTTGAGCATTGTTTCAGATAGGGATATGAAGTTCATGAGTCACTTTGGAAGACTCTGAGCGTATTAGGCAAATTAATTTGTCATTTGCATCGCCTACCATCCTCAAACCGATGGTCAAACAACAGAGGTGGTTAACATGGTGCCAGGTAATCTCTTGCTGGTGCCTAACTAAGGAGTATGATGTACATGGATGGTGTTATCTCAATACCGAAAGTATGCTTACCACCTTGGTAGTGTGGAACCGAACCACAGGAAGTCCTTTTGAAGTTGTGTATGGGATGCACCCAAGAGGGATATGTGAGCTCAGAGATCTTGGAGCTATGGAACAAAGGAGTGGACATGCAGAAGACTTCAATCAGACCATGAAGGAGATTCAGGAGTAGGTAAAGAGGACAGTCACTGAGGCTACACAAAAATTCAAGGAGAAGGCAAATATGTCAAGGAAAGATGTACAATTTGCAGTAGTGGACTATATTATGGTCCACCTTAACAAGGCAAGGTTCCAGAAGGGAATGTCAACCAAGTTGCAGATGAAGAGAGTGGGTCCATGCAAGATATTGGCCAAGTATGGCAAGAATGCATATAAGGTGGAGTTACCTACCGATCTAGGAATCTCACCAGTTTTCAACATAGCTGATTTGATCAAGTATAAGGGAACAGTCAGTGATGAGGTTCAGAACAGTCAAGAGATCTTCAAGGACATCAGTAATGTACCCCTACCTAATCAAGAGAAGCCTCAGGCAGAGCAGATCTTGGAGTCAAGAGTACAAAAGTCTACAAGGAACAAGGTGTACATGGAGCACCTTATCAAGTGGAAGAACAAGCATGAGTCTGAAGCTACATGGGTACAAGAAGATCAGTTCAAGAAGTTTGGCATTGACCTGGCATTGGTCTCTCCTTCCATTCCTTAGTGTTTGGGATGAGAGGGGGAGAATAAGGTGAGCCTAAGAAACAACATGTAGCGCTCTTACTAGGTAACAAGAACCCAGTGAATAATTTTGTTTTGTTTTATTTTCATAAGGTCATGTTGACCATTGTATAGATAGCTTAGAGGTGTTTTTGATCTCTAGGAATGAAGTGGTGAAAAGATGAATGAGTTTTGAAGCTCTTTCTTGTTTGGGTTGCTAACCTTGACAAAGGTTTGAAAACACAGTGTTTTGGTAGTATTTACTGATTAGGTCATGAAAAATCCTAACCAAAGTTGATAACTAATTGAAGAACCTTATTTAAGGTGAGCCTCGACCTGTAAACAAGGTTAGAGGGATTGGAATTGGGCAAACATTTTGAGATTTGAATAAAAACAGTGTTCTTGAAGGATATTTCTGATTTTTGTTGCATAACAGAGCTTTGAATGGATTAATATGATTACTGTCCTGTAGGTTGAGTGTAGTGTGGATAGTATACTAGCTTTGTGTGTCTTTTAATTTCCTTTGTAAATTGTTTTCATCATTTGTTTGTAGATAGTTTGTTTTCTTTCATTTTCTGGCCTGAACCAGACTGTTTTTAGGAAATGGAGTGCTAGAGCACTTTCCCACCGTACAAATTGTACAGCCCTTTGGGAACAGTGCCTAGACTCCATGATTGTACATATGTTAGACTTTAGGCTTTGTATGTGTGCAGGAGTTGCTAGCAATGTCTTGCCCTAGGCAAGCCAGGCAGAATCCAACTAGGGAAGACAAGGAGTGAAAGACTCATATTTTGCAGGGGTGTTAAGGTTTTGCAAAATTTCCTTTTGGAGAATTTAACTAAGGGTCTTGGCAAGGTCTGGTGGACAAAAGGAGGCTCCATCAACCCATTTGGTGTGAGAAAACTCAGACAGTCTGGAAGCAGCCAGTGAAAGGCTTGTAAACCCTAGTTTTAGGCTATTTTCAAGAATTGGCTTTGTACGGCTGGTAAAGGCCCAAAACCCCAAAAATCTTGGAGAGTTAGGAAATTGAACCAGGGATCTCAGAGAAAGAATCGGGTGTTCTTGTAAGATTTTAGAGAAAAGACCAGATTACTCGAAGTTGGAGGCCTAATAGGGGCTCTTGGCTAGTAGCCCTTTTTAACCCAAATGAGGGTTTGATGAAAGCGATGGAATGGTGTAGTTTGGTGGAACCTCTAGAAGCCCTAGGAGGTTGGTTTGAAGCTGTTGTAGACATATCTACACCCCTGCAAGTTCTAAATTGTGTATTGAGGTGTGGTTAGTCTTTAGGGAAGATTAAAGGCTAAGGAAGAGTTAGTGTTATTACACCAAGAATTGTCTTGGTTGGATGAAGGTGATAGAAGTGGGGTTGGCCAAGAGAACCAGGGGTACCTGAATGTGAAAAAGGACCTATAGGTTAAAGTGGTGGAGTAAGGCACCAAGAAGGTCTTGCAAGCAAGACCTAGAGCAGGAATCTAAGATTGATTCCTCCAACCCCTCTCCCTATCAGATTGGTATCAGAGCAAGTAAAAGATTTGGGAAAGAGTAATATATGTCAGAGGTTGAGTCAAGTGATACTACCATCATGGTGAAAAATGCACAATTGGCCAAGATGGTTGAAGAGCAAGAGGAAGACAATAAAAAGTTGAGGGAAAGAATAGCCCAACTTGAGCAAGCAGTGAGGAGTGCGCAATTTGAAGGAAGGATACCAAAGGAAGAAGAGGTTGCAGAGGAAGACAAGACCCCTGAACCTGACCCTGTCCTAAAACAAGAGCCTTTCTTGAAGGCATTGAAGGCATTGAGTGGAAAAGCACTTGAAGGCATACCATTATTTAGTGGAAAAATGGAAGTTGATCTAGTTATGGACTGGATAGAGGGAATGGAGAATCATTTTGAATGTGATGGAGTCACTGAAGCACAGAAGGTAAAGGTGGATAAATCAAGACTAAGAGGTTCTACCTTGACATGGTGGAAGTTCATTCAAACAGAGAGGGAAAAAGAAGGTAAGCAACCTATAACTACTTGGAAATGTATGGTTACCAAAGTAAAAGAAGCATACATGCCAGATGACTATGAGATTCAATTACATAAGAAGAGACAAAGCCTAAGGCAAAGAGACAAAGATGTAAACACTTACACTAAGGAGTTTCAAAAACTTTGCATGAGGTCTAATGTGACAGAGGATGAGAGTCTCAAGGTGGCTAGATACCTTAATGGCTTGAAATGGAACATTCAATAGGAGATGGTGGATCTTTAAGTCCCAAGACAAGACACCAATGCTACTGCCATTAAGGCAAAGATTGAGGAAAGAAGCAAGAGGAAGCAAGACGCTTCTAAGGGCAAGAGGCAGAGATCAAAGAGATCAAAGAGGACAAATGCGGGTGGCTGGCTGGGTAGAGGCAATGACCAAAGAAACCAAGGAGAGCATAAACTCATAGAGCATGGAGGAGGGTATAATAGAGGTGGAGGACCTGAAGGTGGTTCAAATAGAGGAAGAGGAGCAGGCAGGAGAAATTCATACTTTGCAAACATGAAATGCTACCATTGTGGACAAGTAGGTCATCCTGCTTATAGGTGCCCGAAGAAAGCATCTTCATCAAGCAATGAGAAGAGAGTGGCTTATGCACAAGAGGACACCATGAGTCCTAAGGCATCTGAGATCAGTCATATTGAATCTAAAGTGGGAGAGAATCTGATGTTCAATAGAGTTTTGATAAGACAACCCATTAAGGAAGCACCAAAAACGTAGGAGAGAAGCCTCTATTTATAAGGTGATACTGGAAATGTGCAAGGTCATAGTAGATTCAGGTTCAACAGACAATATCATCTTAGAGGAGGAAGTATTGAAACTGAAATTGGAGAAGGTACCCCGTACTAACCCTTACAAAGTCACATGGCTAAACAAGGGACAAAGTGTTTTAGTAAATGAGCAAGTAACAGTGGAGTTTTCCATTGGAGGATATAAAGACAAGTTAGTTTGTGATGTGTTACCCATGGATGCATGCCATCTACTATTGGGCAGACCATGGCAATATGACAGAAGTGTCATATATGATGGGAAAGAGAATACTATCTCATTCAAGAAGGATGGGAAGACTTTTAAGTTGCAGTCACTGTTAGAAGAAGAAGGACAATCAAAGACACCAAACATCATGTTGAGTAGTGGTAAAGAGTTCCTTAAAAACCTACATCAAGGGAGTGAAGGATATGTGGTTGTGTTACAACATAAAGAGGAAGATAAGTTTGAAAAGACAGTCCTACCGGAAGCAGTCCAGAAGTTACTTGAAAGGTACAAGAGCATAGTTAGTGATGGTATACCTGCAACTCTACCACCAAAGAGATCCATTAGTCATCAAATTGACTTCATACCTGGAGCTTCATCACCTAACAAAGCAGCATACAAACTTACACCAGATAAGAACCTAGAGGTAGCTAGGCAAGTGCAAGAAATGTTGGATCAAGGATTTATTCAAAATAGCATCAACCCATGTGCAGTACCAGTGGTTTTAGCAACAAAGAAGGGGGGTAAATGGAGGTTATGCATTGATTCTAGAGCAATAAATAGGATCACAATTAGGTATAGATTCCCTATTCCTAGAATTGAAGACTTAATGGATTATCTTGGAGGAGCCCAGTACTTCACCAAGTTGGATCTCAAGAGTGGATACCATCAGATCAGAATTAAGGATGGTGATGAGTGGAAGACAACTTTTAAGACAAACACGGGTTTATATGAATGGAGAGTGAT